>PVIA01001652.1:0-261046 GCA_004024845.1 Tonatia bakeri
CCAGAGCAAGTAGAAGGAAGGAAATAACCAAGATCAAAGCAGAATTAAATGACATAGAGACTAAAAGAACAATTCTGAGGATCAATGAATCCAGGAGCTGGTTCTTTGAAAAGATAAACAAAATTGACAAGCCTTTAAGCAGACTCATCAAGAAAAAAATAGAAAGGATCAAAAAAACACAATCAGAAATAAAAGAGGAGAGATTACAACTCATACCACAGAAATACAAAGGATTATAAGAAATTACTACTAAGAACTACATGCTGAGAAATTTGAAAACTTAGGTGAAATAGAAAAATTTCTAGAAAAATATAATCTTCCAAAACTGAATGAAGAAGAGAAATACTGAACAGACCAATAACACCTGATGAAATTGAAGCAGTAGTCAAAAAACTCCAGACACAAAAATGCCCTGGACCAGATTGCTTCACAGGAGAAAATTACAAAGCATTTAAGGAAGAGCTAACCCCTATCCTTCACAGATTATTAAAAAAATCCAAGAAGATAGAAGACTCCCAAACTCTTTTTATGAAGCTCAAAACATCCTAATCCCAAAACCAGATAAAGACATAACAAAGAAAGAAAACTTCAGGCCAATATCACTGATGAACATAGATGTTAAAATCCTCAACAAAATATTAGCAAACAGCATCCAGCAATACATTAAGAAGACCATACACCATGACCAAGTGGGATTCATCCCAGGGATGCAAGGTTGGTATAATATTTGCAAAACAAGGAACATAATACATCACATAAACAAAATGAATGACAAAAATCACCTGATCATATCAATAGATGCAGAAAAAGCATTTGATAAGGTATAACACCCATTTATGATAAAAATACTCAGCAAAGTGGGAATAGAAGGAGCATTGATCAACATAATAAAGGGCATATATGACAGACCTACAGCCAACATCATACTCAATGGGCAAAAACTAAAACCTTTCCCACTAAGATCAGGAACAAAACAAGGTTGTCACCTTTACCACTTGTATTCAAAGCATAGTAATGGAAGTCCTAGCCACAGCAATCAGACAAGAAAAAGAAATAAAAGAATCAAAATTGGAAAGAAGGAAGAAAAACTGTAATCGTTTGCAGATGACATGATAGTGCACACAGAAAATCCTGTAGACTCCACCAAAAAACTATTCAACCTACTAAGTGAATTTGGCAAAACAGTGGGATACAAAGTCAATATTAAGAAATCAAAGGCATTTTTGTACACCAACAGTCAAATATCAGAAACAAAAATCAGGAAAAAATCCCACTTGATATAGCAACAAGTAAAATAATGTACCTAGAAAAAAACTTAACCAAGGTGGTAAAAGACTTCTACTTATAAAACTACACAACACTGAAGAAATAAATTAAGGAAGACACAAACAAATGGAAGCATATACCATGCTCATGGATTGGAAGAATCAACATCATCAAAATGTTCATACTACCCAAAGGAATTTATAGATTTAATGCAATCCCTATTAAATTACCAATGAAATTTTCACAGATAGAGAACAAACATTTCAGAAATTTATATGGAACCATAAACAACCCTGAATAGCTGCAGCAATTTTGAGAAAGAAGAACAATGTAGGAGGGATCACAATATCTGATATCAAACTGTTACAAGGCCACTATAATCAAAACCTAGTACTGGCATAAGAACAGACACATAGACTAATGGAACAGAACAGAGAGCCCACAAATAAACCTAAGTCTCTATGGTCAATTAATATTTGACAAAGGGGGAAGAAGCATAAAATGGAGTAAAAATAGCCTACTCAACAAATGGTGTTGGGAGATCTGGACAGCTACATGCAAAAAAATGAAACTTGATTACCAACTGACACCATACACAAAAATATACTCAAGGTGGATAAAAGATTTAAATATAAGTCATGACACCATAAAAGTCCTAGAGGAAAATATCAGCAGGAAATCTCAGATATTCCACACAGCAATATCTTCACCAATATGTCCCCTAAAGCAAGGGACATAAAGGAAAGAATAAACAAATTGGACCTCACCAAATTAAAAACTTCTGCATGAATAAAGAAAATAGCATTAAAATGTAAAGAGAACCAACTATATGGAAAAACATATTTGTCAATGATACTTCAGACAAGGGTTTGATCTCCAAAATATATAAAGAACTCACATGACTCCACTCTAGCAAGACAAACAACCCAATTAAAAAAAGGGCAAAAGATTTGTACAGACACTTCTCCAAGGATGACATACAGAGGGCCCAGAGACATATGAAAAGATGCTCAGCATCACTAGCCATCAGAGAGATGCAAATTAAAACCACAATGAGACACCACTTCACGCCAGTCAGGATGGCCATCATAAACAAAGCAACAAGCCAACAAGTATCGGAGAGGATGTGGAGAAAAGGGAACCCTAGGGCACTGTTGGTGGGAATTCAGACTGGTGCAGCCACTGTGGAAAACAGTATGGAATTTCCTCAGAAAACTAAAAATGGAAATGCCTTTTGTCCTGGCAATTTCACTGCTGGAATTATATCCTAAGAACCCTGAAACACCTATCCAATAGAACCTATGCACCCCAATGTTCATAGCAGCACAATTTACAATAGCCAAGTGCTGAAAGCAACCTGAGTGCCCTTCAATAAAGGAATAGATCAAAAAAACATGGTACATTCACGCAATGGAATACTACGCAACAGAGAGAAAGAAGGAGCTCCTACCCTTTGCAACAGCATGGATGAAACTAGAAAGCATTATGCTAAGTGAAATAAGCTAGGCCATGAAAGACAAATAACATATGATCTCACCTTTAACAGAACCTAATCAACAAAACAAAAAAGTGGGCAAAATATAACTAGTGACATTGAAATTAAGAACAACATGACAGTAACCAGAGGGGAGGTGTGGTGGGGATAGTGGGGTGCAGGATTTCAGGAACTAATATAAAGGAAACATGGACAAAACCAAGAGAGATAGAAGCAAGGGAGGGAGGTGGGGATGGCTGGGGTGGGAAGTAGTAGGGGTAAACACAGACAAATGTAATTGAACAATAAAATAATTTAAAAAATAAAACAGTACAAAAAGTTTAAAATAAAATATAGTTTGAATTTCACCTGTCTTCTCAGGGAAATATATGTTGTAGAAAGAAAAACTGTATTTTCAAATAAAAAAACTTTCTATGTAATAAAATAATAAAAATAAACAAACAAAAAGAACGCAACAGAGTTAAAAAAGAAAAGTGTGTTTTCAACAGCCCAGCCATTAGGCCTCTGTGAATGCCTAGCAACAGAAGCCCAGAGAGCAAGAAACTGAGATGTCTGAGGGCACCCTCAGTGCCAGGCATCCTTTTAGTGTTGAATAGGATCCCTAGAGCTCTTACAAGACTGGTAACCAACCTGAAGGTTTAGTCACTGCTGTAATTAAAGTGTTTTAAATAACATAAGACTAAGAGAGTTTTCTCAAAAATCTTATAGTATTACATTTTGTTAATAATATTTAAGCTACTATTGAAAAGAGGCATAATATACATCTTATATATTAAGATTTTGCCTTGATTCTACATGATTTAGAAACAAGGGGGGGGACGCAAGCTAGGGTAATCTTCTTTGGCTTTTTTTTTTCTTAATTTAATCTTTATTATATTTTTTTCTGTTACAATTTAGTCCCCTTATATCCTCCTCCCCGCAGCAATCACCACACTGTTTTCCATAATTAACACCATTCCTGGCACCTTGGGTTGCATTCTTGAGAGCATTTCATAGTAAGCCACAGCTCTCTGATAAAATCTCTAATCTTTGCTGAAGCATTCTACAGTTTCTTATACAGTTCCTGCGAGTGGATGAAAAATGAATTGTTGGGAGTCCGAATTTCATGCAGAATTTTTCTGGAGCATAGAGAGGTTTTAGTGTTCTCAATCCCTTTGCACTCCATTTCTGCCTCTACTTCATTTATCACATTTCCTCTGCTGAGAAAATAGACCTTCCTCTGCTAGCTGGTGGAAGGGCCCTGTGCATCGTTGTCTTTTTAATACCTCAGGCCTAACCTTGTGCACAATTGGTGACCAATAAATATGTGGTGTTTACTTCTGTAGTTGAAGCTTTTACATAAATATAAGTTCTTCCCTGCCTATATTTTGCTTCCTGAGATTTTTTTTCTCTCACTGATCAGCTGAGACTCCCCAATGAAGCACATTGCTCTTTTTTGAAAAGCAGTCTCCAGAGATCTGTCTGAAACCCTTTGAAAGTTTAGAGGCATGTGGGTAAAAATGTCATTGTATCTAAATTTCAGTGAGTTTTCAATGTTCTGCTTTTGAGATAGATAGATAGATAGATAGATAGATAGATAGATAGATAGATGATAGATAGATAGATAGATAGATAGATAGATAGATAGATAGATAGATGGAAAAAACAACAACTAGAACACAGTGGTCTTTATTTTCAATGAAGGATTTCATTAGCTACCCTGCCTTTATGAAATGGGGAGAAACACAGCACAGTATCAGAAATATCTCATATGAAATAATCCAAAATTCTATTGTTACAGAACAGACTCAGGGGTGGCGAATGATATACTATTACTGAATGAGCCCCACCTTGTGCTCCGGGGGTCCCTCCCACCCTGTACTAGGTTTGCCTTGCCTGCCACCAGGGGAAAGATGTCTCTCAATGCCAGAGACTGGTGAAAAGCAAAGGGATTATTTATTTAAAATTACACAGACTTAAAGTAATGACTTAATGTCTTCGTTAAAATATTAAAGTACTTTAGAATACCCACAGATTCACACAGTCCTTCCTTCTCCCTCTGCCCAGTCCAGGGTACCATATCTCAGGAAAAGAAGTAGATGGTTCCCAGCATCATCAGCTGTGTTGCCACTGCGATCTCCAGTTAATCCAAAACCATATGACACCTTCTCATGGCCCACCAGCAAGAGTCCTTTCACTCCTTTTCTTCCAGGCAAAGTCTCTCCTCCTTCCTAAGCCACTTAGCAAATGGGAGCACTCCAAAGGTGTGCATGATCCAGACTCTCGCCAAAGCCATATGGTCCCCAAAAAAGCCCAGCATGGCTGCCACGCCTGGGTTTAAATCCCAGCACCCATCTTCCTCTGCAGCCCCATTTCCAATTCCTCCCACAATCAGTTACACCTGCCAGCATTCCCATATTCTTCTAGCTTTACTGGGCTGCCATTGTATGTCCAGGCAGGCATGACACCTTGGCATAGAGCCAATCATCTCCAAGCTCTCACACAGGTGCTATAACCAGGGGGAGTTGCCTCCCAGTTTCATCCTGGGTTGAAGTCACTCCCACCCCCCCCCACCCCACTCAAAGCATGGCCACAGCTATTTAACATGTCCATGAAACCAGTTAAAACTTGTATAGATACGTTAAATGACAATGCCAGAAGTTAGCTGCAGAGCTGTTGCTATGCAAAACAGCTCTCAATGGCCCTGCTCCGTGTGTCCCATCCCCCAGCTCAGACTTGTGGGGGTGAGGACATCCTATATATGTTTTTACTAATATTTCCTGGACACCCTGAGTTCTGGACCCCATTACAAATCCCTGTTTGGGCACCTCCTTGGCTGCACCCTATAATACTATCACAGAGGTCTATGAAAGTACAACCTTAAAAGTTATGAAGAAATTGCTACCAGCTCTCCTCTGGGCTCCACTAGCCTCTCCTATTTAGAGTCAGGATAGAAAAGTTCTGCATTGCTTTAGAAATATATTATCCCACCACAAACAGAATGTATTAAGAAATAGTTAATCATAAGTAAACGACCCTCTCACCACTCCCCCCTCATCTCACACCACTCTCTTCATTGCTTACTATGTCCTAGTCCTGCAGGCATTCTTTCAGTTCTCAGACTGAAAAATGGAAAAGCCTTTTCCATTTTTCCCAAGGCTGCTAACTTCTTGTCATTAATTCTCAACTTATGCAGTTCCTTCTTTCCTATGCCTATCTCCTTCAAATACAAATTTCACAATTAGACATTCATTTATTATTTATTTCCTTCTTACCACATATGACAATTAGCTGTTATTTCACTTATTTATTCATTCTTATTCATTCTCCCAAAAGAAACACTAACTTCCATGATTCTACATGATATGTCTATCATATATTCATTTTATTATATTGCCTAGCATGCTATCTAACATACAGTAGGTACTTAATAATAATTACAAATGAATACATGAGAAGTAACTTCTGAATACCCATAGCTCTTTATTTGTATTTCCCTTTAAACATTTAATCCTTTCTGCCTTGTGTTAGAGCTGTTTGGAATATAACTGGAAGAGAAGGTCCTCTTGTGTCCAGGGCAAGATGCGCTTTTTCCGTTTCTATCCTCCATCGCACAGAAACTGCCAGCAGTCTGTGGTGGTAGGCGTCGTGGTGTAAGACCTAGGTCCTGGCTCAGGAATGAAGGATTACTGTCCCATGTGTGTGAGGACTGCCATCCACTGTCAGCCTTCTTTGGGAATTATCTTAGCTGAAGAGAAGTGTCTTGGCCAATGTCATGCCTCCTTTCCAGGAGCAGCCTGCTGCAAGTGACCAACGTTGGAATATGAGGACTCAGCCTCCTCACTCAGACTAGGGAAATTCTGAATGGTGTTGGCTTAGGTCTTTGTTGGGACTGCAGAGCAGCTCACCTTCCCTCTCTACCCACAACTACTCCTTTCCCCAATCTTCTCTAAATGTTGGTCCCAAAAACACTCTAATAAACTTCCTTGGAAGCAATCAGCACTTCAGAATCTGCTTCCCAGGGAACTTGAATTGCAATATCTACAAATATTTCCCCATAGCAATAAAATCCCTTATTTTTAGTTGTATCATCCAGGATTAAGGCTGTAAAGTTTTCCCTCTGGTCTGTTATGACTAAGTTTAGTGGATTGTAAGCAGAAATTGTGCATCCAATTGCCCAAAAGTGCCCTTAAAAGTAAGAAATGTACTTGCATCTTTTATTACTCTTCCTCCTTCCTCCTGAATGGAATATCTGGAACTGTGATAATCATCTTGAATCATCATAATAATTTGGAATCAAAACCTGTGTGGGACAAAGCATTAGGATGCATTAGGCTGGGTCTTGGACATTGTGATCTCAATGTGAAGCCATTGTGTTCCCGCGATGGCTTCACTGACCACGTCCAGGCTTTTTGAATAAGACAAAGAAGTAAACATCTTGAACAGTTTAAGGCACAGTTAATGGGTATTTTCAGTGATTGCCATTCACCTCAAATGCTGACTAACATAGTAGCTGACACAGATCTTCAAACATTGTAGAATGTCTGAAAATAATTTTGAAGTTTAAATCAATAAATGAATAAAAATTATAGAAAAGTTATGATTCAGGCAAGTTTTCACTATGAGTATGACTTAGATAATTGAGGAACAGAATAAGGCAAAGTTATTTTAACAATCAGATTATTTCTTGAATGGCATTTTAACAATTTATATTTAAAAGCAGTAAAAAAAAGCAATAGAAATTGTATGCTTTGGTTTAAATGACCTTGTATAGAACTGTAAAATATGTACCCTCCTTCCAGTGCTCCAACTTTCCTCTTCGTTTGCATCTCTTCCGTAAATATAATTTTAGACTTTCTTAGATATATTTCATAAGATCTAAGAACATGGGGTGTTCTATATAATAGTCTAAGAATAAATCCTATTAAAATGATTCAACTTGAAAAAGAATAAATCATGCTAAAAAAAGCTGACATTCCTCTCTGCATGGTGAAAATCAATTGGTTCTACTGTGCTAATAAAAAATAACTTAAATTTAACATTCATTACAGTGGAAGGAAAATAATAAAATTTGGTACTATAAAAGTGATTTTATTTATATTAGAAAAAAATATTTAATACTCATCCAAGGATATATTTATTGCCAATAGAAAGAGAGGAAGGCAGGGCAGTGGAAGAGAGAGAAACATCAATGTGAGAAAGAACCATTGATCAATTGCCTCTACTAAGCACCCAGGCCAGGGATCATACCCACAACCTAAGTATGTGCCCTGACTGGAGGTCAAAAACATCAAACCTGTAACCTTTTGGTGTACAGGATGATGCTTCAACCAACCAAGCCATCTGGCCAGAGCTGTATTAGAAATTTCATCGTGATAAAATATGTTGCTATTCAAGGGAAGAAAGAATAATCTGGTTGTTGACTCTGGAGTCAATCAAATGTGGTTTCAAGTCCTGATTATATTATTTATTTGCTGTATTATGTTGGGCAAGATTCTTCAGGTACCTGTATCTGTTTCTTTATCTCTTAAATGGGGATGTACATAGTAATGCTTTCTTGACATACCATAGCCTGTAGTAAACTGACTTGGATCTTTCAGTTTTCCTAATTCTTGACATCATACTACTTATTTTTAAAATAATACAACTTGGCATAACCCATCTTTGCAACTTTATGTCCTCAGGAGCCCAAAATCTCCTCTCCAGCAAGCCTAGTCTACCCAGTATCTCCCCATTTTTCACATCTACTTCTGTTCCTACATGACTCCAAAACAAAGACATGAAGAATGTCTTCATCTTTTTGTTGTTGATTATTAATTTGAAATATCTTTCTTAAAAATAAGATAGAATTCACATGCTATAAAATTTACCTTTTGAAGTCTACAGTCCTGTGCTTTTTAATAAATTCACAATACCCATTAACAGTAAGTTCCCACTCTGCCCCCACTTGGACCCATAGCAACCACTAATCTACTTTCTGTCACTCTGCATTTGCTACTTCTGTACATTTTCTATATATGGAATCATACAATATGTGGTCTTTGGTATCTGGCTCTTTTCACTTATGAAAAAAAGTGTTTCCAGGTGTTTTCCAGGTTCATTCTTATTGTAGCATGTATGAGTACTTCACTCTTTTTTATGGCTGAATATTTGATTGGATGTGTATATCGAACTTTGTTTATCCATTCATCATTTGATAGACATTTGGGTTATTTCTCCTTTTTGGTTATAGTTAATAATGCGTGTTTGTTTAGACTTATGATTCAATTCACATGGTAGTTGAATTGCTGAGTCATAAAACAACCCTATATTTACCTTTTTGAGTAGCTGCCTCACTTTTTCATAGTGACTGCACCATTTTACATCCCTCCCAGCAAGGCACATGGATTCCATTTTCTCCACATCCTCACCGACACCTGCTGTTGCACATCTTTAGGACTACATATTTGTTCTGCCTACTCTTAAACTTCTACCCAACAGGAGTCAAGCAAAGTACTTTTAGTCAAATTGTTACTATATTACTACAAATGTCTTTCCTCTCTTCTGGGAATATCCTTTCCCATTTTACTTGCCTTTCCAGATTCTATGAATGCTCCTCATTTACTGTCTTTATAAAGACAGCTAATGATTCTAGCACATAATTATTTTTTCTGGCCTAATCTATATGGCACATGTTGTCTACACTGCCCATTTATTGTACTTATTGTTCTGCTTTATTGTCTTCTTAGTGTGTATTCCTTATCTTCCCAACTCTGTATGTTGTCTGAGGTACAGAGCTGTGCCTCATACTCCTGAGCATCCCCTAGAGCCCTTAGCATGTTCCTGAATACGTGTGGTAGGGCCAAAGTACAAGCCTTTGGAAATTGCTTTATTATTAATTTGGGAATATCACACTTCCCCAATCTCATAGCTTCTCCCCCTTTTCTCTGATAAGATAAAGTGAAGTCTCTCAAGTAAATCATTGGACATTTTAAAATTATTTGTCTATTCTAAGTCCATTTTCTAACAACTTGGGTACTTTTGATAAAATTTAGTACATTACTACCAAGATGCCTCTTGTGTTTCAGTGAGCCATTAGGTAATTGTAGATAAAACAATTAGGTAATTGTAGCCAAAATAACAGAAAAAAATTTAAAGTCAGCAATGCCACATATTTCTATTTTTAATAGGCTTGTGTGTCACTGTGAATATGGTTAAAAAAAGGAAAAGAAAAAGAAAAAATACTCCGTAAACTCCATGTTTTCAGACACAATGTATGTCTCTGCTCTTCTTTATAGAAAACCAGTGGGCTGTATAGGTCATGTCTTCTTCCTCATCCCCTAGTATCTCCATACCCACACCTTCAAGTAAAATTTTCAGTGCTTCTTGTTCCACTTGAATAAATCATTCTCAAGATCTCCCAGCCTAGCTCCATAGGGACCTAATGCTTGCCCAATACTAATGGTCAAATTTTCAGGCCTCACCTTATTCCATTTATCAGCAGTATGTGACATGGTTGGTGACCCTGTCTTTTTATAAACACATTCTTTATTCAGAATGTGGGAAGCAGGATTGTCCTGAATTTTTATCTCATTTCATTGGTCACTCTTTCTCAGTCTTTCTTTTTTATTAATCGTTCTACTCACCTGAACCTCTGAAGTTGGAATGCCCCTCAGCTTAGTACATGGTCATTTGCATTACCTGCCCCCTTCCAGTACCCAGAGAGTCATCTTGTATCTGAAGATTTTAAGTGCCACCTATGTGCAAATGACTCCAAAATTTACATCTCTAACTCAATATTCTCCCTTGAACTCCCAGAGCCACAGAAAATTGCCTGCTTGAAATCAGCATTTAGGTTTCAAAACAGAGGTTTTTATCTCCAATCCCCATATTAAAACAAACAAAAAACATGGGGATGGCTGGGGTGAGGGTGGGGGAGTGATATGGGGGAAATGGAGACAACTCTACTTGAACAACAATAAAAAATAAATGAATGAATGAATGAATGAATAAAACAGAGAACACCTCTCCTCTAGCTGTCCACTTATAGTAAATGACCACACCCCAACCAATTCTTTCTCTCACAATGCACATCCACTACACAAACACATGTGATACCTCTACTTTCAAGGTATATCTGGAGTCTAACCTATTCCTATGACATCTAAAATTTCCAATTACTTTAATCCACTATTTTCTCTCCCCTGACTTTTCTGATTCTCACTTCAGCTCTGCTTTCTCTACAATGAGCACTGAAGCAGTCAGAGTAAACTTTTGAAATGTAAGTTATATTATAAAACTGCTTCTTAAAACTACCCCATGACTTCCTATTACACTCATTATATAATCCAGGTCCTTGTCATAATTTAAGGCTCCCCATGACGCTCTGCTTGTCTCACTGTCTTTGGTAGTCCACCTGGCCTCATTCCCTTGGCCATACAGATGTTCTTCCTGCTCCAAAAATACATCAAGCCAATTCCCACGTCTGGACTTTCTATTTCCTGTTTTCATTGCTGTTACTTTTGTCCCTCATATTTATGTCTTTTCTGACATATCACCTTTTCTAAATGTCCTTTAAGGACCAACTTATTACATCTACCCCTGTGTATCAGCCATAACTCTTTGCTGCAAACAATAAAACTCATGATAGGTAGTTTAAAAAAAAAGAAATGAATTAAAAGTATCAAGTAATATACATCATATGAACACCACAACTCATAGCAATGACTCTGAAGCCCCATTCACATCAATATTTGGGTTGACTGAATACCAGAATTGGCTGGCACTGTTCCTGAAAACCTGGACTCCCCTGCCACCACATTAGTCAAGAAACTCAATGTCCTGGATGAAACAAATGTCTTCATATTCCATATTAAAATCTTATGCTAGTGGATGTATTTGGCAGAAACCAAGATATTGCCTGCATCCTAAATGAAAGGTAGGTGAGAATGTAAGTTTTCTGTTTTGCATTTTTGGAAAGGTCAAAAATCATAATGCATAAAATTATCAAAACATAATGTGGGTGGCCAAAAATATTGGTCAGCTTTCAATGATGTGTTCATTATATACTGCTTTTATTTTTTATTGCACTGTTACTCTACTATTGTAGAATGTACTTATTTATTCCTGGGTTGCTTCTCCATTAAGTAAATACTAGCTCCCTGGGAGTAAAACTTCTCTCTGCTTTTACCACTGTGCATTCAAGTCCCAATATAACATGATGACACTCTATGATTCTTTTGGAACATAGGTGGACATACTAATATATTTCAACTTGGAGTTGAACATCATGAAGACTGTCTTTCATTTAGGACACCGAGTTTCTTGAAAAATATAGGTGGGTGTTTCTTCAGGAGCAATATGAGCCAAGTTCCCGGCATCCACATTAATCTAATTTTCTAATCCTCAATTGCCTCGTCTGTAAACAGGAGATCACAACAGTACCTGCTACATAGAATTGTTATAAAGTAAAAATGAAATAACTTAGGATTAATCTTTTTGTTGCAAAGTATAGATGAAATAAATAACCTAGGATCAGGGAAAGGCTTTCCATCTAGAAAATGTTCAATAAAAATTGAAGTTATTATCAATAATAGCATCTCTTTTATCTCTTCGTTTATAACTAAGCAATCTTCTTTCTAGAAGGATGAATTAAACTACCCTTTTAAGAGATAAATTCTTGAGAGAATACAATAACTTATTTTTGTACTTAGGGCATAAGTTAGTTGAAAGCAAATTTTTTTCTATGAAATAATATATAGAATGGCTTTACCAAAAAGAATTCAGGAACCACATTCAACCCCTGCAAAAAAAGGCAGAAAAAATATGAAACTACCAAAAAGTAGTTAAAATCAAAACATACATGTAATTAAAGTTTGTCTGTGCAAGTGGAAAGTCATACATTATTTTACATTTAGAGCATACCTGTGATGGTGGACAACCAGTTCCAACTGTGGGAAGTGGGTGTTATAATATCCAGTGTCAGCAAGAGAGCAATCAATCTGTGTGACGAAAGCTTTACATGGTGATTTGGATGTCTTAGAATTTTTAAATCCCCTCTCCCTCAAACTTGGAAGACATAAATAAATTTACCATTATTCAGCATATGATTGTTGGAAAAGGAAGAGAGGATGATTGATTAAGGTTGAGCCTCTTTTGTTCAGTTCAGGTTCAGTAACATGCCCTGAAAAGTGACACAAAGTCATGTTTTTCTGATATTGATAAATGGGGTCAACAGCATCAAATCATTTTCCTTATTCTCTGCATCAAGTAGTTTGCTATTGAAGAGAGTTTAAGAAAGGACGTCGAATCTCAACCCATACATGAAGATAGAGATGCTCGCACTGATTCTAAGGTAAAGAAAGACAGACACACACATGCATAGAGAAAGTTTTAACTTTTATAAAAATTCATGTGTAACCACTAAGGAAATATATAACGGAAAAAATGAAGGCTTGTACAAATCCTGACAGATTTTATTGCTAAGTCTTCATATGACCTAAATCATATAGCTGCTTTATAAATGTGTTACAATAATGTTGGAACTAAAATCTAACATTCATAATTGTAATATGTGGAATACACACTTATTTGAAAGAATGGTGGGCCTCTGTTTATTCCTACTGAGACCATTTTCATTTTCTTTGTTGTTATCACCTAGGCTGATTTTTCTCTTTCTTTTCTCTAGTTACTTCATGTAAAATGTGAACATATATAAACTATATGTATATAAGGTAAGACCTCTCTGATCTAAATAATAATAATAATAATAATAATAATAATAATAATAAATAAAGCAGACCTATGATTTAGGTGATAGTATAACAAATTAGTTGTATTAGTAGTAAAAATAAAAAAATAATACATATTATTTTTGAGCATCTTCATTTGAAGTTACATATAATATATCATTTAATATGCTTATAATTAACTGCTTGATTCTCTTTCTAATTTAGTTCTCAAGAAGATTAAAATATTTTATATTAAGATACATTTAGGGAAAAACTATATAAACAGTAAAATTCTCATCATTCTTTAAGAAGTACCATTGAATTTGTTTATTTATTCAAACCAGTTTTGAAACGCATTTTGAAGAATCAGGAAAATTTGACTATGGTCTGGGTGTTACATAAACAAGAGTAATATGATATGGTTACATATGATAATGGTTCTGTATTACATAAGAATAGGGCTTTATTTTTATAGATACAGGCTAAAATAGAGGGGTGTAATGAGTAGGTCTAGAATTTTGCTTTAAAATATTTCAGCAAAGGAAAAAGAATAAAAATCATAATTTCATCAAAATTTGATACTTTCATTTGGGTATAGATGATATGGGAGTTAATTTTATTATTTTCCTTTTTCTAATATGTGTTTTAAAGGAGGATGGAGTGCAGAAACAATCAAAGATTCATTGTTTAGAAACACATTAAAAGGAAATATGCCCCTCAACACCTGATCATGTCTCTCCCTCTGGCCGTGTGTGGGTCTACACCAACTTCTGATGCTATTATCTCAAGACCTTTGCATGGGCTGTTCATTCTGCCAGGAGCACTCTCTCCCAGGTACCCACATAGCTTGCTCCTTGCTCCTTCAGGTCTTTCCTTGATTGTCACATCACTGAGACATTCCCAGACTATTTCATTTATTTGCCACATTTTGCCATGTGTAATGCACACTTTTTGCCCAAATGTTTGAGGGAAAAGTAAGGATGTGCATTATACATGGGTAGTACTAATTCCATATCTACATAAATGTTTTTTCTTTTATTTATGCTTATGCATTAAAAGTGTAACTCTAGAAAGCAATAACAATATCTGTATGCAAAATAAGACCTTGGAATATTGTCATCTGTTTTGTTTCTAAATGTAAGTAAATAAATAATTGAATTAAAAAATTAAAACGAAAGATGTTTTTCTTGAAAGTTTGGGCCAAAAACGTGAATGCACACTATACACAGAAGACCATTACACACGGCCAAATAATGGTATCTACTTTTGCTATTATTTTTAAATTAAAGTATAATTGCAACTAAAGTTGTAAGTACAATTTGATATTTTGATATAAAAATATCATAGTGAGAGGATTAAACCCACTGAGTTAACACATCCATCATCTCACACACTTACCTTGTGTGTGTGTGAGAGAGAGAGACAGATGTTTAGCAAGTTTTAAATGTATAATACAGTGTTATCAACTGTAGTCACCATGTTATACATTACATATGACTATTTTATTTAAAATACCAACATCCACCACTCCTGCTCCCAGTGTTCCATATCTGTTTCCCTTCTTTATTTTTCTTTGTTTAAAAACTTTATTCTATCTCTTTACTTTTCTTTTTTTAAAAAATTTATTTATTTTTTAGAGAGAGGGGAAGAAAAGGAGAAAGAGAGGGAGAGAAACATCAATGTGTGGTGTGTGGTTGCCTCTTGTGTACCCCCTACTGGGAACCTGCCTGGCAACCCAGGTATGTGCGCTGACTGAGAATTGAACCAGTGACCCTTTGCTTCGCAGGCCAGCACTCAATCCACTAAGCTACACCAGTCAGAGGAAAGAAACCAACTGAAGTGATCAACTCTTTTTTCTATAGAATTTATCATCTCATATACTATACAGAATACTTATACTTTGTTATTTGCCCCTCCCTAAAAGAATGTAAACTCTATGAAGGCAGAATTTTGTTCCTGCTCTAGTCACCACAATATTTCCAGTATTGCTGAACGGATTAATAGGGCAGAAAGCTAGAACAGAAATTCAGCAATTGTCATATTTTCTCCTGTGGTTATTAAGCAAGGGTTTGGAGAACGGGAGAGGGTAACGGAGGACGGAGGGCAGTGGTGCAAAAGCAGCTCCTCCCAGGCAGGCCAGGCAACGCAGAGACATTCTCCTTCTTCAAAAATATCTCAAAACCTTTTACACCATAAGGTTCCATTTGAAACATAGTTTGGCTGGGTGGAGAATTCTAGAATAATAGTTTTTTATTTTATTACTGTAAAAAGGTTACTCCAAAGTCATCTAGCTTATATTATTTCTGACCAAAAACAAACCAAACCAAAATAAAACAAAACAAAAAACAACAAAAATAATCCACATACATCTTTGTCTTTGTTCCTCTTCAGAGAACGCATCTTTTTTCCGGCAAGACATTTTTGATAATGATGTGCCCTGGTATGTTTTTTCATGTTCCCTGTGCTTGTGGTTCTTGACTCATGGGTTTAAAGTTTTCATTGAATTTTGAGAATAAAATGACCACTGTTTTTTCAAATACATATATATTATATCCCTCCACTTTTGAGGATTTTAATTGTGCATATGTTTGGCCATTTAAAATTACCCCAGTTTGTTGATCCTTGGTTAAATTTTTTAAAATCGGTTTTTACCCTGTCTTTCATTATGGACAATTTCTACTGCTATGTCTTCAAACTGACTGATCTTTTCTTTCTTTTTTTTTTGCACTGTTTTATGTACAATTAATCCCACCCAGTATAATTACCATCTTAAATACTATTCACTTTGGGTCTTTTTTTATATCTTCTATGTGCAAATATAAATTGTTTAATCTTACCTCTAGTTTATTGACCATATGGAATACAGTTAAAACCGTTCAATATTTTCATCTACTAAATCTGTCTTCTGTGTCATTTTAGGGTCACTTTTAGATTATTTATTTTTCTCCTCATTATGAGTTGTATTTTTCTTGTATGTTTTCATGCTTGGTAAATTTCAATAGTATGCCAGACATTGTGAATTTTTCTTTGTTGAGTGCTGGATATTTTGTATTCCTTTAAATACTCTTAAGTATTATCCTAGGATACATTTAAATTACTTAGAACTGTAGTCATTTCACTTCTTGCTTCTAATCTTTGTTAGGCAGAACCAGAGAAGCGTTTAGTTCTCTTGCCTACTGAAGCAAGACAATTCTTAGTACTTTAATGCCTTGTGAAATATGTTATTGTCCATCCTGGGTATTAAGAGCAGGCACTGTTCCTGGCTGGATGGGATCTTAAGATTTTATTCCCTCTGAATATTCTGCATGGTTCTTTCCTTGTCCTCAGATTGTTTTTTCATATGTATAATATATGCTCAGCAACACTTAACCAAATATTTGAGGATGGCCCTCTGCAGAACTCTGAAATTTTCTCCATGTGCAACTCTATCCATTGTAGTCTCTGCCCTGCCAGTTCTACCTGCCATTATTTCTTCAGTTTTTCATTTACTTAACTCAAAGAGGACCCTCAGTTCCTATGCTGTGGCCCAGATGCTTTCTCCAAGTAGGAACCCAGAACGACCACAGAGCTCACCTCATTTCTTTTTCGTGTGTCAGTGGCCACTGTCACCAGGTAACATGACATCCAGAAAGCCACTGTTTCATATAGTTTTCTTCTCCTTCTTCTGGATGTATCAAGCAAGAGGTTAAAGCCAGCCCTTGGAATTCCATCTTGGATGGAAGCAGAAGTCTGCTAACTCAATTTCCTTTGGGGTTTGTAACTACTAGAGAGATGTAAGACTGAAGACTTGTTTAAACATTTGGATTCATATACTGGTTTTTCAGGTTACACTTAAAATACTATGCAGTCAATTCATTATTGTATGTTATTACTAATGAATCTCATATAGAGTTAAACACAAGACAAGAAGATATTCTTCATGAAATCTCTCCTTATGTAAACTATCAGCAGTGTCAAGGACATGAATGTATTTCTACATTATGAGAAAAATAGGAAAATCTATTTTTTACCATTTAAGAGTACTCTTAGAATAACTATAATTATAACTATTCTAAAACATAGTTTTAGAATTCTACTTGCAATTTTAATAGCATGAAAAAGACTCTGACTCACGCTCTGTTGAAGTGAACTGCCGTGGAGTGCCACACTACCTCTGTGAACAACAGCGTGAAGTGACCTGAGATATAACCCAGACTAATTACACTTCTGTAGCATCGCAGCACCAAATTGTTCAGAGCTTTCCTGGGTTTCCTCTTATGTTAGTGTGCTAACAAATTTATTACTCCAACAAATCTTTTTGAAGTCTTCATGAAGCAATAAATAATTTTTATATATAGAATACTACCTAGTTATGAAATAGAGCATTTAACATATTACTTTAGAATTTTTCTTTCATTTAACCAACACATCAATCCTATTCTAGAATGATTTTATTTTTTAGCATACTGTAATTGTTGAAGACAACAATCGTGTATTATTTGATTATTTTTCCTCTTGAATAGCAACACTTTATTAAACAAAAGTTAAGTTAGCTATTGTCAATAGTTAAATCTTCTGGCAAATTAAAATGAGACATCCAAAAACTAAATATGTATATATATATACATTTTATTTTATATACATAAAATGAAAATGTTTTACATAAAAAGTTCCAAATAAATATTTTTAACAAATCAATAAAAGTATACTTTTAGTGCCTGCATCTATAAAATTAGTTACATAAAGTATTGGAAAATTTCTAAGATATTTGATTTAAACCAAGAGGAAATGATATAATTCATATTATTAAATAAGTTGAATATTTTAAAATATTAATTTTATTCTTTGAAGCCTAAGGTATATATAAATTTATGTGTTGCCATAGTTACATGCTGGCTCATAGTTGATTATCTTCATCGTTCAGAAGGAATAGCCATTCCCATCTTTAACATTTGTGTACAAATTAAAGTCTGTTATCTTTGGAAACTGAAAGTATCCATATTATCTCCTATGTCTGCTATTTTACTCTTCATTTTTAAACATTATTTGAATTAAGTATTTTTTAGTAGTAGTTGCTAATTTTTAAGTAGATACTTGTTATATTTATAACAATTTCAAAGGTATACACATTATACAATATAAAAGAAATGAGACATGTGCTTGTACCCAAACTCAGAAACATAGCATGACTAAAGCATTATATCCTTCTCTTTTTAATGTATTCATAATATGGGCTTACATGATACTATACTATTTTTTCTTGAAAATTATCATAGAAATTGTAGCTTTAAAGCTCATGCAATTTTGTTCCTTAACAGCAGGTGGCAGTATCAAATTCTAGAGTCACTACAATTTTTTCTATTTTTATTTTTTCTTTCTTAACTTTTTAAAAAACTTATGACTGTCTTGTCCTCAGAAATACAATTAGATTTAATTCAGGAAATATAGTTTTACTGACATTCAGCCTTGAAAAAATGTTTTCAGTGTCCTATTCAAATGACTGATTTTTCTAGAATTAATATCTGACAGGAGTTGAAAAGCTGATTGATCAAATTTAGAGGTATTAACATCAAAATAAATAGAATCAAGCTCATAATATAACTGATTACACTCAGAGCACTGAAACTTCCTCTTTAAAACCAGCATAATCTCCTCTGAGCATCGGTAGAGAATAGGATGGCCTGTGATGTACTGTGATGTGCTGATGTGCACCAGAACTAAGTAGCCACAGGGAAGCCCAATGCCTGACGGCACACAGATAGCAAAGATCCTACTTTCTCCAACCTACTACACGTAAGAGTAATTATTTTTAATTTACTGATTTTACAGAGAGGAAGGGAGAGAGAGACATTGATTTGCTGTTTAATTATTAATGCCTTGACTGGTTGATTCTCTTGTGTGCTCTGACTAGGGATGGAACCCCAAACTTTCCCATATCAGGATGGTGCTCTAAGCAAATGAACCACCCTGCTAGGGCCTCTTAGAAGCAGCCTAAGTGCCCCTCCGTAGATGAGTAGATAAAAAGCTATGGTACATTTATACAATAGAATACAACTCAGCCATAGTAAAGAAGGAAATTTTGCCATTTTCAACAGCATGGATGGCCCCGGAGATCGTATGCTAAATGAAATAACTCAGGCAGAGAAAGACAAGTACTGTATGTGGAATCTAGTGAACAAAATGAACTATCAAGCAAAATAGAGACAGATCCATAGACAGAGAGCAGGCTGCCATCTGTGGGGATTAGTGGAGGGGCAGCTGGAGGGGAGGTGAAGTTGAAACCACAAAAGTCAGCATTCGTGTAGCCTTTCACTACCAGAACCAGTAAGCAGAGACAGGATTAAATCTTTAAGGCCACTTGATTCATATGCTAGCAATCTGAGAAGATGGAAAGTTATGTACCCTGAAAACCATCTTAACATCTCATCTTAAGCCAGCCTTTTTAATAAGGAGAAGAAAGGGTAGGTACGGGGTTTTTTTAAAGGTTAATTAGAAAAGAGCTGCAGTCCAGCAGCAATTTTCCCAGTATTTATCTGAAGATCAACAATCCTTGATCTGTGTCACAGATGTTGCTCACTGGAACACAAGGCTCAGATACCATCTCCATCCCTTGCAGAGCCCCTGGGACACAAAGGTTGAATTGCATGTGCCCTTCCTGGAGTCATGTGGTCTCGCATTCCAGTTCCTGGAATAACAGCTTTCCACATGCGTTAATCACTTAAGCCTATCAACTATAACTGCACCTAAAATCTTCTAACTCTTGAGTTCCCCAATCAGAATGACTGGGAAAAAAAAGAAAAGGAGAGAGAAAACTCATGGATAGGGACAACAGTGGGGATTGCTGGAAGGAAGAGGTGGGGGAGGTAGAGGGGTGTATGAGAGGACAAATGGAGATGGATGGAGACTTGACTTGGGGTGAAACATGTATAATTTTATTAACAAGTGTCACTCCAATAAATTCTATCAAAAAAGTGGTTTACATTTTTCTTCCCGATCCAGAAGGTAAATAGCTTAAATCACTCTATTCAGGGAGATAGAGACCAGAAATCCAATTACTGCCATTTTGCCAGCCACACCCAAGGATGCATGAAGTTAATTAAATAAATCTCGTTTTGGTGCGTCAGCATAAAGCTGATGAGTATTCTATCAAACTTCTCCTCCAAGACCTCCCTAAAATCCCAGGCTTTCAAATCCTCAAAACTAGGACCCAGGGTGTGCTCTCCTTCCTGGAAGCAAACACAGCCTTTCTTCCCTCTCAGGCGTGCATCTCCTAAACTCTAAGGGCCCCCACACACTTGCAACCAGGGAAACAATGGGCTGCGGCAGCTCACCTCGGGTTCATCCCCAGTCCTAGGCTCCTTTCTCTGACTTTCCGGCGAGCCAAACCAGCCCCGCCTGGACTCTTTCCTCTTGCTTCTTCTACCCTAAGCCTCTCCTTGTGTCACTCACCCCAGCTTTAATAAATGTACTCGAGAAATTTTTTAAAAACCTTAAAAATTAAAAGATAAATAGAAGGTAAAATAAAATAAATTTGCAAATTGTCCTCAAGAACTATAGTCTAGGTTAGATAATATTGAAAAAGCTGAGAAGGAAGAAAGATGGAAAAAAAGGATAGTTTTCACAGAAGAGAGGGACTCCAGTCTGTTATAGGAAGAAGAGATTCATTTATTGTAGAAATTGCCCGTGAACATGAGTTCTTCGGTGGAAGAGTGTAGATTCACAACATTATCCAGATGAGGTCCCTATTCTGGTTGGTCCTGGAGCTGCCAGGGAGGCCAGAGGTAGAGCTGCCAACTTTAGATGCTTTTCTGCTTGCGTGTTTTGCTACATCCCACTTTCAACAGTCCCAGTCATATGCCCTGCTATTGTGCCTAGTGTCTTAGAATAACATTTGGGAAATTAGCCCTACATATAATATTTTCTTGATCTATCATTATCCCAAATCTCTTTATATGCTTTTCCTTTGAAAACACACTTTCCCTTTATGTTTTCTCTATCATTCAAAAGTTAATTGTCATATATCTTTGTTCTTATCACTTAGCAAAGTATCAATAATGTTTCTTACCTCATTCTTTTCAAATTCTTCTTATGCTTGGCAAAATAGATTTTTAATATAACTAAACTGCTTTATTCCCATTTAAAAATATTTCTTCTACTTCAGAGTATCTCTGGATATGTATCATAGAAGAGGCCCCCATTGCAGTTTATACATTCATTCTTTTCACTTCTCTACTAAATTTATATAAATGATTTGTTCAATTATTTTGACTAAACTATAAACAGCTCTGCTGATTTAATAACATCAAGAGTAAGATTTAACTGTCTTTATCTATTTCCCTGGCACTGAAAAACTAAGAGCTTTAAATAAATCACTCCTTATTCCTGGTTGTGCAAAACACCAAGGTGTTACTATTTGGGGAGTCATAATGTTTTCAAATGCAAACACACTAACAAAAGTCAGTGGTGCCTCAGGTGGATTGAGAGCTGAGAAGGGGGCCCAGGTAAGGTGTGTCACTGGGGCAGCAGCCAGCATTCTGCTAACAATTTAGAGTTCACCAAGAGAATAAGAGGACAAGTATAGGGAGCAAAGTTAAATGTTCACAAGTGGCAGGTAAGTGTGTATCTGAATGAAGATCAATTTTTATTCAAACATATAGATACCCAGCGCTATCTTTCCTGTTTTCACTTCATAGAGATGTGGCACATTAGGATTAGATTCAACTGTAAACAACAGAAAAATGAAAAAACCCATGGCTTCAAAAATAGAAATAATTTCTCTCTTGTGGAGAAATTCAGAGACAGGCAACTGTTGTGATGGCTACCCTGTTCCAGAAAGTTCTCAGAGGTCAAAGTTATATCTAATCCAGCACTCTGCCATCTTTAGTATATATATCTCATATCCTCAAAGTCCAAAATGGCAGTAAGAGCTCTCCCCATCACACCTGTGTTTCAAGAAGTAGGATGAAGAAATACAAGAAGATAAAAATGAGGCAAAAATGTGTCTACCAGTTGTCTTTGAAGGAAAGTTCCAGAATCTGTCATATGACACTTTTGCTAACATTGAATTGGCCAACACTTAATCTCATATTACACCAAACTGCAAGAGATTATTGAAAAAGACCCTTCTCTACTCTACCTTCTCTAATTATCACAGAGTATTATTAACACAGAGACCTATGGGACCACTACCAAAATGTCAAAGTGGGCACCAACCTAATTCTTTACCTTTGAGTGGAAGTACAAATTATGTATTAAATATCTCTCTCACTGACTTTTGGAATCACTAATCAAATCCAAATGAATTTGGTTGAAGCTGAAATAAAGAAAAAAAAGCAACAAACTGTTGTTATGGTAACTGAAATGGTTGGAATATATTTATTATTTTCACAGCATAAATGATACATTTCTAACCATATACTTTTATAAATTGACATGGGGTTTGCTTATATATGAAGAAATATTTGTATCTCTGTTGGCAAAAAACCCCATAGTTTTGACTAATTTGACACATTTTTAGCAGTTCTGTAATTTATTTTATTTAATTACACTTTCATCTTGCTTTCACAGAGGGTAATTGGAAACAATATTTAAAGGTCTAAACAGGAGAAATTTAAATTTTATTGAATAACTACTTTTAATTTTTATTTGTAATTTACTAAAAAAATAAAAAATTATTGCACTGGATATGAGACATCTTGAAGAGAATATGGCCAATTACAATGTCACTAGGAATTTAAAGTAACATAATTTATCAATTAAGGTTATGTTCTTATAGTCTACAGAATGTTGAAGTCCATATATTGGGTTATCCAGAAAGTCTGTTCAGTTTATTCCATAAAATTAGACACATTTTTCATTTTTACCAATAACATTATTGATTTGGATATTTTCAGTATGTCAGCTATCTCCTGCATGGTATAACATTGATTGTTCTCAGTTAATGTCTTGATTTGATTGCTACCAACTTCAGCTGGTCTACCCTGCCATGGAGTATCATCCAGTGGGAAAGAAATCTCCAGCATGAAACTTCAAAAACTACTTTTGATGCATTCGATCAATCACAGCACCTTCTCCATACATTGTACAAATCTTTTTTTTTTTTTTGCATTTCAGTTGTGGTTTTACCATTCTTGAAATGATAAAGCATAATGTGTTGAAAATGTTGCATATTTTCTTCCATTTTCAGTATTAAAAGGGCTACATGAAAAAGTCTCCAATTTTGATAAGTTTTTTTAAATGCATGCTGATATGACAGCTGTCACAATACAATCTAACAAAATTGTTTCAAATGAAGTTAAACTCAACTAAGCACTATTAAAGCCACCTGAAGGGAATAAAACAAACGAAATTTTTGGCCAACCCAATATTCGGTAAAACAACATTTTGATTATGACATGCACATACACAAATGGATATAAAGTTGTGAAAGATAAATCAAGTTTTAAGCTTTGACCACAATTGAAACTTTTATATTTCAAAAGCAAATTGTTAAATATTAATTTTTTGATAAAACTGAGTGAAAGATATACAGGAACTCTCTGTACTTTACCATTATTTTATAAAATCTCATAGTATTTAAGAAATGTTCTAGAAATGTCCAGAATTAAAATATGTTACAAATATTTATTCAAAGTTTTATAGGCATTATGGCTAATACAGTAATGGTATTACATATAGATAGAGAGTGAAGATAGTTTGACTATGGTTAAGGCATTTGCATTCAGCCTCATCAACTTCATCTCAACTCGGTTCCTCTTTCCTTCCAACTCAGACACGTGGTTACACTCAGTTTTGAAGTGGATAACAGGAGCATCAGATATTAAGGATTCACCGTGTGTCAGGAAATTATAAAGTTTCACGACTGCTGAGCACTCGTGCCAGGCTGTCTTGGAGAAAGCACCTTCTGTGTCATGAACACTGACTGATCTCTGACACCGAAAGACAACTGTGGAAGGAGGTAATAACCTCAGCAATTCATTAAAATGTTTAAAAAAATAAAAGAAAAACTAATTCAGCTTTCTTTATAACCTAACATTTTCCCTACCTTCTCTTTCACAATTAAAGCTGCCAGAGTTTTCTCAGATGCTGAAGGAAAAAAAAATCTCAGAAATGTATTTTTATTGCTGAGATACAGGTTTGTTGTTTACATTCAACTGCTCCTTTCTGTCACACCTTTCAGTTCAGCTTTGCTCTCAGTCTGGACTATTTGGCATCTGCTCCCGCATAGTGTCTACCTTTACTGTCACTCACACCATCCATCCCATGAAGCACTGTCAGCCTTTTCTACTGCAGACCAATAACTTGGGCCCTCTCTGATGTACGCCCCCAAACACACACACATACACACACACTCAGAGATTATAAGACTCAGTACTGAACTCCATTATTAATTTGCACTCAGTTCAATAGATCAAAAGCATATTTTACTTCAAGCTATGAACTCAACACTTTTATTCACAAATAAGACCAAATTTCTGCACGTGTGAAAACAGTAAGGAAATTAGCCGTCTAACATTATACTCTTTCCTATTGTGCAAATTTTGTCTATTTCAGCAAAAATGGTCTATGAGTTCTCTAATCTGCTCTACACATCTCTTTTTCCTTCATTTAAAATGCCTACTCTTTCCCCATTATTTTCTTTTTAATTACCCGCAAAAGTTAATTTGAAAAATCTCTATTGTGAATTGTTCCCTAAACCATAGAGCAATAAATGATCTCCCCTTTCCTTTGAAAGAAAACTTACACCCTGGATGGTGTAGCTCAGTGGATTGAGCACGGGCTGCGAACCAAAGCATCACAGGTTCGATTCCCAGTCAGGGCACATGCCTGGGTTGCAGGTCACAGCCCCTGGCAACCGCACATTGATGTTTCTCTCTCTCTTTCTTCCTCCCTTCCCTCTCTAAAAATAAATAAATAAAATCTTAAAAAAGAGAGAGACACACATACTTCTTAAAAAAAAGAAAGAAAACTTACTAATACAGTTAATGCATACCTATGAATGGCCAGGACACAAGAGACATTTAAAAAAAACATCTATCTGCTTATATAACAACTAAAACTTCTATAAATCAAAAGCTGTATGTAAAATTTAATAACAGTATGTCTTGAAACAGTTCAGATATAGAGAAAGCCTTCCTGGTACATGCTTAGAACATTCTACTTGATATTAATACTGCCTTTGCATGTGCTGTTTATCCTCCACCACTTTGCAAGCTTCTTAAGGAACTCCATCGATTTCTGCTATGGAAAACGGGAGGTAACCAATGATGGGCAAACATTAAGGAGGTACATTTGAAGAACTGCTGACTGAACTGGATATGAGTGATGAAGAAAGAGCGGACTACAGGGTAAATTACAGGTGATCATTTTGAGCGGTTTAGTGTTGATGCTGCCATTCACCAAAATAAGAACATCAGGATGAGAATCGAGTTTTAGAGAAGTAAAGAACAGAGAAGGAAGAGTTTACAAAGAAGATTATCAAGAAATAGAGGGATAGGGAAGAATCATGTTTTAAAAAATTAGGACTGGAGGATTTCAAACTATAGAGTATTTCAATAATCACAGGGGCTAAAAGAATAAGAAATATATTCAGATATAGGCATCTGAGTTAAACAATGTTTTTGACAGAGCCATGGCAAACCACGTGAAAGTTTACTAAGGGACACTCTGCATTCATTGGAGTTCTTCTGTGTTTCAGGCTCTGGGCTAGGAACTATGAATACCATGAGAAGAGGACCCAGCTCTGCTCAAGGGCCTGTGGCTCCAGAAGGGCCCGGCAGACATGTAGACCAAGGTCACCACTTTATTGAGCAGTCTCACCTTGAATGAACCTAAAGGAAAGCTTTTAAAATGTGTCTTTATTGTCTTTCATCATACTATATGTACTTTCTCTTTCCCATCTCTTAACAGAATCTGGGTAAAAATGATAATTGTCTGACAAACTTCAGTTATTAAATTTAGTCCAGGAGACTAGCCAGATGTTGTTCTGTCTTTACAGTTCCCTGAGGAGAGTTGCTGCATAGCTGAACATATGTTGTGAATCCACTCCTAACCCAATTACGTAAGGCGAGAGTGTAACTGCAAAGGGCACACAGCTATTCATGGGGGAGGCTGTGGACAAAGAAAAGTCTTCACTATGGAGTGTCAATGGAAAGGATATGATGAGGCCACTTTCAGAAAAGGAGAAAGAAAACTTCAGACCAATGAAGAATTTGGGCATAAGTGCAGGTTTAAGGAAATTCACTGTATGCTGTTCTGGGAACTTCAAATAATTGATTTAAAAAAAATTGTTGGAGCATAAATTGCAAGGACAATGATATGGTAACAGATGTGGGGAAAATGCACAAAGTTATGCTCTAAAATTCTGTTTTTTATTTTAAAATTATGCTTGATTTTATTTATGAAGACTTGTTCATTTGTAACAAGGGCTGAATCTATTAATTGGAAGAATAGGTTAATTACTTACACACTATAATTTGACAGTATGCTCTAATGGAGACAGTTAATTGCCAAAGGAAACCTATGGGACCCAAAATGATAATACTTACAACTTTAGGCTTTATTGCCAAAAATGATACGATGTAGCAAAACACATTGAAGTAAGTAAAGCTTCAGAGCCGAAGAGCCTTTCCCAGCGCCCAGCGCCCAGCCCAGAGAGGTGGACTCCTGCTGTCACCCCTCTGAGCCAAGGGGGAAGCAGACCCGGAGCGTGAGAGTCGCTACAGCTCACACACTTCCTTTTTATAAACACTCTGCCCCCAAATGGCTAATTCCAGTGATCCTGGCATTGGCCTTACTTGTGCTAGAAGAGTAAGAGTCTCTGCGTGTCTCTGACACTTGGTCAGGCATGAACCGTACTGATTAATAGTGTTGCTGTGTGACCAGGAGCCTGCGGTAAGTGTCAGAGGGGTTTGTATTAGTTTGTCTGCATTGTTTGTTAATAGCTGTGAGATCAGTGATTTCCACCTAGCTTCAGTGAAGCCCCTGGAAACTCACACCGTTAGGGATCATTATATAAAAGAATATACCTATGTGACCAGCTGAGTATGAGAAGCCCAATCTAATTTCCATTGTATGCCTCCTGGTTCAGAGGAATTGTGTGCAGTCAGAAAGTAGACAGCCCTTAAGGAGGGAAGACAATAGGTGCCTACATCCGGCCTCCATGGACCCCTCATTAAAGAAACATTCTCTGGCTCTGATGTATTCTCTTGCTTTAATGCCATTGTTATTTTGTATCACTTTCCTGCAATAGAACATAAGTTTGTAAAAATTGTCATTTTAGGCACTGTAAACATTTTCTGACAGCTAGAGTTGGTGGTAATATTACATTTAACTGTAGTAGCAAGTGTTTCACTACTCCAAATAAACACGTATGTGTTTACCTAAAGGGCCATACCACTTTCCAATAATGTGGAAATATGTGGAAATAGTTAAGTTGGTTGATAAGCTGGTTCATACTGATCCTAATCTCAAAAGCATAGTGTACTGGAGGATCAGTGTTGGTTAGAAATGCTCTTCTGGAAGGTGTTTGGGGACACGGGAGAGGGGCTGTCTGGAGATCCCGGGAGAGGACACCGTGGTGGAGGTGTTGAGTCAGTAGTCTTACAAGGAGTTATTGCTTTAAGAGAGAACAAAATCCCTCTTTACCCACCTGAAAGGTTATTTTTCTTTCTTGTGAACATTCTGTGTTTACTGAGAAACTTCCTGGAAGTGGCCATTTGTCATTTTGATCACTTAAAATCTAGCTTTAAATCTAGCATTATGAATTCAATACTTCTACTGCTAGTTCCCCTGAACTCAGCATACTGCCTGAACAGAAACTGTCTGGAACTTTATCCTGTGGGAATTCCTCATCTTTTAGGTAAACACTGAGTTTTAATACATGTCAAATCTCCTCCCACCAGGCTGAGATTTTGAACACCTGTTAGCTCTAAAAGTTAAAATGTTAAATCAGGTGAAAGACACTGCCATTAAAAAAGTTTTTCAGTGTGAAAAAATTGAAGACATAGTTTATGAATTTTAAAAGATCAAATGCCTTTTCAATAAATGCTATAGAGTAATTTGTTGTTTTTAAAAAACAGCAACAAAGAATGTGTGAGACAACTACAGCATTCAATATATGGCTCTATTAAGTTACTAAAATGAATTCAAAGAAACAAAAGAACTATATATTAATATACTTCATGTTTACGAAAAGGGTATGAGTTAAAACTTTTCTCAGCAATTTATACTAAAAATGTTTGTTCAGACACAGATGAGAATTTTGTTTGGTATTTTTAATTAAAATCATGTACGTTAATTCAGACCGTATGCCAATTAAAAAGTGAAATGAATCTACGGTGAGATTGGCCATTCAAAAAACTAATACAGGTGATAGAAATGGCTGTTGTTATGAATTCCTACTGATCACTGAGCCGGCCATGAATACATGTACCTATGTATCTTTACATGTGTATGTATGCATGCGTATATCCATGTATTTAATAAATGCTAGGTGCTACATGAATTTGAAAAAGCAACTCTTGAACTTTTCACAGATTTTTAAATGTGAACATTTGAGGAATGAATGAAGAGGACAAGCTAGAGGTGGACAAGGAGCCGGAGGGGAAGGGGAGGATTTAGAGCGGAGATGAGAAGGGCCCCCAGGATAAACAGTGTGATAAACTGGTGCTTTCTAAAAAAGTTACGTAACAGAGAAAGTGACGCAGGACAGGTGTTGGCAGCTAGAGATTTAACTCGTTCTCTCACGTAATGACTGCACTACACACCAGCCAGGCCAGGAACGCACTGAGGGGAAAGCACGGGGGTTGTAGGCAGGAGGCCAGGTTCAGGTCTGGGACGGACACTTACAGCCCTCTAAGGATTCAGTTTCTGGATGGTCCAGAAGAAAGGGAAAGTGACTAACGATTCATGCCTCAAAAGTTAATGTGGGGATTAAATGCTGTAGGAAACAATGAGCATATTGCCTGCTTCAAGTTAGTGCTCATGAAATATTTTCCCTTTTATTTTTCTTATGGGAGGTGGTAAACTTTTAACCTTTGTAAATTTTCTTGTTTTATTTACAGGGAGGGAAAGGCAAGATATTGTCTTAAGTTTTTCTTTTTAATCTGCAATTTGAAGAAAACATGTTTTCAATCAAATTGTCTTCATCTATGTGTTAGGTAGGATAGATAACAGAGCAAGGCAGGCAGGAGGAGGGAGATATGTCTCACCCACTGATGCAGCAGTCCCGAGCCTGGTCCGGTGATATTGCCAGGGGTTTCACCATCCCAGGAAACACCTGCTGACCCAGGAGGAGGGCGGTCCTTAAAATTCTGGGAAAGAAAGCCTTGAAACTGCTTTCTTTCATCCCTGGAACGTGGGAGAGGGACCAGAGTGCACAAAGGAAGAAGCCCATAAAACAAGTTTGGTTAATTGTCTATTTCTGGTCAGTATCTCTTCTATGAGGGAGTCCCTAATGCTTACAGAAAGAGTCCACAAATAACTTTGGGTAACTGCCCCAACTTTAATTAACTGCTTCCTGTTACATATCTATTTTACAAGATGTACAAATGGGGTTGGGAGCAAGAAAAGGATTTGGGCTGACAAACCACACACATATTTAAGTTTAGGTAGTCACGTCCCCCCAGGAGAGCTGGCACCACCTTTACCCATCAATCAATATGTAACTTCTTCACCCCCATCCCAATTATACAAGTCCTCAGAACAAAGGACCTGGGGCCACTCTTACTTTTGCCACCCTTACCCTGCTTTGCCTATGCCTTCACTCACCAACCCCCAACTTAGCTAGGCCATTTTCTTCCTCCAGAACAGATCACCAATAAACCCTACATGCACACTAATAGATTTGCTGATCTGTAATTCTTTACTGCATTGGCGAGAAGAACCAAGTTTCTGGGAGTTTCTCCCATAACACGTGAACTTAGCTATACTAGATGGTAAAAATTTGCAGATTTTTATGCAGCAAGAAAACACTAATACAGAACCTATACATCTGTAAGGTTAAGCAGAATTTCCACTGTGGAATTCTAAAGCAATTTAATTTTCTTTGTTCATATTCTTCTAATTCAAATTTTTAAATCAGTTACTGAGGCAGAAACTCATGGAAAGAATTCCCCCCCAAAACTAGAAATGTTATTGTACATTTGATTAATTCATATGTTTATTATTCATCATTTTAGTTATTAAATAAAACTATTAACCTGAAAGCTTTGTTTATTCAGTCTGTTTTTCATGGTCTTGAGATAAACATTTTATAAGCTATAATTTTATTTTCATTAGTTCAGCACACTTTTAACTATCTTTTATCCAAATCACTGAGTAAGTCAATAAAATTTTAGTCAGGAAAACAGGAACAATAGTTGGTTTTTCAACATAGAGAATTTAATATAATTGGTTAAATTATTTTGAAGGCTTGAAAAAGACATAGTAGAAAAAAAAACAAAGGTTAATAAGTCCTGGAAGCAGGTATCACCCTCCTAAAATGGAGTCACAGAGGCCAAAGGCTGCAGTTTTCAGAACCCAGTGTCTTAAAGCAGAGCTCCTTTGGAGTCGGCATTCACACTTCAGAGGAGAGGGTGCGACAGGCTCCTGGTGGCATCTCAGGAGCTCAGGGCTGCAGTCAGACCTATGAGGAAATCAGACCCCTGAGGAAAGTGGCTTCCTGGAAGATGGTCAGTGCCGATGACTCGGAAGTCCAGGGAAGAGTCCCACGTCACTGGGCCTCAGACATCTGAAGAGGGTTCTGTCCTCCATGTCCAGGAAACCCTGATGGCCACAACTTGAGTGTTTCTGGAATCACAGAAGCAGCTGGAGGCTGGATCCAATTGCTGGGGCTGGCAAGGAGGAACACAGCTAGAGTCAGGTAACAATGACAGTGAGAACCACCAAATAAGAAGGATCAAATTACTTTTTCTCTGCTCTCCACCAGTTCCTCACCTGGCAGAACCTAACAGAAAGTCACCTGGGAAAGGAACATGGTTTGTGGTTCCTAGCCCCAGTGCCAGAGAGAAAAGATAAAAAAAAAAAGGGGGGACTTGGAGTTAGGGGCACTAGCTTCATAACTGGCACAGTGACATTAAGTTCAAAAAAATCTTATCATCAGTTTTGTTCAGTAAATTTACTTGTTCAGATATTAATACGTGTTTATTTTGTGATAATCCACCAACAAAGAATTGAATATCTGATGTTCATGGACAGTAAATTAATATCAATACACTTTTCAATTCAATTTTAAATGTCTTGATTTAAATACAATCAGAGAGATGTTAAATTACCATCAGTTCTACCGATTAACCAAATGTGAGAATCTAGTTGTGAAACTGGCATTAATTCTGATAAACTTTTATTTTTTATCAAAACTTAAAATATTCATTAATAAACTATCTTCTACTTTAGGACTCTATAAAATAAATGTTTTACTACTGTTATAGTTATTATTAATAAATCATTATTATTATCTACTGCAGATACACATACTGTGGTATTTATTTATACAGCAATATCCTGTGTTTTAATCTGCTCAATGTTGAAATCAAGTTTCTCTATTTCCTATGTCCAGTGGTGAAAATGTGACAGTGATTTGATTATAAATATTGTTCTTAGTGTGTAAGGAGAGTAGCCCCTCATGTTGCCAAAATTTTCTTGCTTCTATAATCATCTCTATTTCTGGTGCTCCTTTCAACACCTGTGAGGCTGCATTTATTTAAAGTTTCACTTGAATCACCATTTTGTCACTGACTAGACACAACAGGACACAAAGCATATTCTACTGTGGTTGCAATGAAAGGAAATCTGAGGAATACAGTACAAAATGAAAATGGCAACCAGAGAAGTCTACTTTTTCCCAAAGGATCCCTGAATCTATGTCCTACTGGATGGACACTCTCAAGTTTTCATTTTCTTTGCGGGGTCCCCAATAGTTCTGTCTTTGAAAAGTCTTTCTCCTATGATTGATAGTTTCAAAATTGAGTCTGGGAAATAAACAATCCAACATACAGCTAATATAAATAGGGAAAGATGACTGAGTTCTTATTCTGGTAAGTTTCTTCACCCTACAAACATCAATAATTCTATTGTCTGGATAAGTTGGTTTCATTAATAGAAGAGTAAGAATAATAAAATTAGTGAAGGTGAAACCTGTGTGTAAGAAAAGGGAAACATTTAAAGCTCTGAACAAACTGTTCTAAAGGAAATACCAAATAGTAAAACTGATAGGTGATTCAAAAGCTGGAAAATTTTAGTTTATTGTAATAGTTAATAAGCCTAATAACTAATACATGTAAAAGGCTATTGTTTCAGGAACTGCAGGTATGACCCACCCTGACTCCAGGAGACCACAAGCTATTGACTTTTGTGCTCCGGAAGAGACCATAAGTAATTAAGATGGTATCTGAGCCACTGTGTTCCAGGGAAAGACACCAGCCACCCAGAACACAGGTAAAATAAATCTCCCAGGAAACAGGACATAGGACACACATAAAGAAAATCACTGGTCAGCAGATGAAAGGATGTTAGGGAAATTGCCAGACTGCAGGTTTTATCTGATTAACCTCTTTTCTGAATTCCAAATTCCCTACCTACACTTTTTCTCTTGAATTCCAAATCCCTTACCTACACTTTTTCCCCCTTATAAAAAGACTGGTATGAAAGGAAATGTAAGACAGTCTGTTAGGGTACAAACCCGTTGTCCTCTCAGGCCGAGCCATCTGAGTAAAACACCCGTAGAGATTCAATCCCTGTGTCTGCTTATTGGATCTGGTAGGTGACAGGTAGCACAAACACTGGCTTTTCTGGTTTTAAAACCAGAATGACACAATAATAGTTAAAACATTATTTTGAATTAAAATAAAAATAACAGTTGAATATTTCCACAAATGCAGCAGTATATATTTAGAAAGCTTTTGGAGCAAATACCAGGTTCTAAAAATGAGTACCATCCAGGACAAAACAGGACCCTAGTACTCAGGGGGGTTCCTTGGGTAAGTAGACAGTTTCTGTCTACTTTTCTGTTTCCTACAACAAAAAAAAATGAAACTGGATAGGATGCATCCTACAAACTGGAGATCAGTAGGTGAAGAAGGGTTTGGGAACCTCCTTCACATACATTTCCAGGCACTGGGAATGTTGAGAACTTCCCTGCCTGGTATCAGAAGCGGTAACCCCCGCCAAGGCTAATGCTGAGAGAATGACCTTGGAACCGTAAGCCACCAAGGAGACAAGCTTATTTCCCCGGGAGGAGCGACGCTTCTGCTCCTTTTACTTCACCCTGCCTGGCCCCCAATGCTTGGTCAGTTAGCCAATGACAGGTAAGATTCCCCAAGGGGGGAATGACCTAAGACAGGCACAATCACGTGGGAGGCCCCCAAGAAAGGCCTTTGGGGGCTACAGCAAAAGAGGGGTGAGGGACCCTGCCCCTCGGCTTTGACAAAGCCTGAGTCCTCATGGTCTGCGAGAAAATGTCCTAATCCCTTGGCTGAAGGGATTGGCTGAACCTAATCCCTTAGTTCCCTTGCTCCACCGAAGCCTGAAACAATGACAGGGTGGTGCCACCCTGTGCTGGAAAGGGCGAGTTCCCCGGGTGATCAGGCCTAAGAAAGAATATGTAAAATCCTGTGAAACCTGCTTTGTTTAGATTGCTCTCAATTGAATGATAAGGGTCCAAGGAAGAAGTAAGTTTGTTCCTTAAGGTTTTACAGCTCTCTGACCCTGACTCAAAATAGGCCCTCAGAGTTCCTTGTTAACTATTGTTTGATCCTTTCTTCCTGGCAATGAGTAATGAGCTTTATCTGAATTCTTATGCAAATGAACCCAATAAAAGCCTACTTGAGTGAGAGAACAAGGTGCTGTCCCCTAGGGAGGGTGGCCATAATGCTCCCCACTAGAGAGAATGGCCGTTTCATACCTATTTCCCCACAGGACTAGGTTGTCCATGTATATGTTTTTTCTCGTGTTTCAACAAGCATGCGCAGCTGCAATGGATACCGCTGGCCCGGTATCCGTCTCATGGGAATATAAAGAAATGTGTGGCCCTCTGTTGTTCAGTAAGTAGTCATTGATTTCAAGACCCAGAAAAATACATTTCAAAGGTTACTCCATTAGAATATAAGCAATGTTCTCTATTGTCTATGGTCTATTTAGCTGTCAACATGCATACTTTCTACTGAATTGTCTGGGCAGTTTAGAACGGAAAGGCCTATAGGGTAGGAACTTCAGGAATTAATGATGGATGCTTTTCATCTTCCAGCCAGTTAAAATAAGGGTAGTAAAATCAGAACACACATTCTTTATAACCTTATTATAATTCAGTTCTTTAAATTCTCAGTCTTAATCTTTATTATACCAATGATTTTTTTAGGTTAACTTCCCCACCATTACTTTTGTCAAATAATGAGAGCTAAAATGATAACCATCATATGGTACTGATAAGTATGGTTTTAGAGCCTTAAATTTAAGCTTTAGAACTTTATTCCTAGTTGTGCATATTTTTTTTAAATATTCATAATGCTAGCTTTTGTTCTGTACCCCCAGATTTTGTTCTCCACCTCCTGAAGCTTACACCATACAAAACAACCACTTTTAAAGGAGAGGATGGGATGGTGCTAATACTATTATTTTCTGGTATATTTGATTATGAGAGAGTGGACAAAAAGATTAGTATATGTGGTAAAAATATGGCATCTACACCATCGTGGTTGTGATAGTGGTTGTTTAATCTCGGGCAAGTCATGTGGCTTCTACAAATTTCAGAATCCCTGGACAAGGCTCATCATGTGGCCAAAGTTTTTATTTGAAATATAACTATTAATTACTCTGATATATTAACTTGCTAAGGCTACCATAACTAAGCAACAGAAATATATTTCTCTTATCCTGGGACTAGAAGTCCAAGATCAAGGTGTCAGCACAGTTGGTTCTTTCTCTTGTCTCATCTCCTTGACTTGTAAATGTTTGTCTTCCTCTAGTGCCTTCACATTGTCCTCCCTGTGTCTGTCTATGTCCTGATCCTCTCTTCTCATATGGACGCCAGTCATATTGGATTAAGCCCACCCCCATGACCTCATTTAAACTTAATTACCTATTAAAAGATGAAATATCCAAATACAGTCATATTTTGAGGTGCTGGAGGTTAGGACTTCAATATATGAATTTGAGAGGGACACAATTTAGCCCATAACATTTGGGATGTTAACTCCACTGGTTATTAGTGTCTTGGTAAATAAATTTCTGCTACTTAAATAAAGATCAATATTTTAGAAAGAAAAAAGGCATGAAAATGAAAGGAAAATACTGAAAGAGAAAATGAACAAGATGAAAGAGAGAAGGAAAAATCCTGACTAAATAAGAGGTCCTTTATTTAAGTGAAGCTTTAATTTCTATCATCTGTGTATTCAGAGAGATTTCTGTATCACTCTTCACCTTCATTGAGGGTCTCAATATGTCAATCAGAATATGTAATTCACATAAGGGACTATCCCATAATGCCATCTCTAAATCCACAGAAACAAATTAATTTGCATATTTGGCAAGTGTACCAAAGCTCAACACAATTTCAACACTGACAGAATAATTTGAAAGGATATTAGATGAGACTTGCCATAGTGTTACTGGCTCTAATTAGCTTTCTAAAAGGTATAACTTTTTTTTTTTTTGCAATTAAGCTCTATTTGGAAAGTGTTAAATTCATCCCCCCCTCCCTTTGGTGAAAAAGAAAATGTGGAAGAAATCTTGAGAAGTAGGACTATAGTAATTATGAGGATATAAATCATTTAGACTGTACTCAGTACTTTAATAGAGAAAACTATTATGTATGAAATAATTCCACAGATGTTTCTAGCTAATTATCATAAGCAGGAATCAATAGATGCTCTGCAAAGTTCTCTTGTTTGTGTAGGAATTAAAGAGCATGCTCCTTTCTTTAGTAGGGATCACTGTCTCCATACAGATGTTTCTCCTTAGAGATCAGTTTCTGAGATGCAGACCCTTTCCACAATGGAGAGAAGCATGTGCCCTGTTTCACTACTTCTCTTCTTCTCTACTACTCTGCCAGGTCAGTTTTAGGCAGTGATAGTTGGTACAAGATGTCTGGGAGCCTCTACTCTCCATATTAGTCTCTCTGTACTATTGCAAGGTACATCCTGCAGCTTTGTAAAAATAGGGGAACATCACCACATGCAATATTCTCAGTCAAGGTTCTAAACTTCCTGAAGAAAAACACTATATTTTAAGTATACTTATGCTAATCAACTCTTTTAATCACATACATATATATGGTTATTAACAAAGTGTTGTATATATTAAAACAAAGTTGAAAGCTCATCAACTATTTCAAATGTTGACCACCAAGATGCACCTAGCAATACTGATGCAATCTGATATATTTTTTGAAGCTATTCTAGTAGAACTAAATTTAAAGATCAAGAAGGGAAGATAATTATTTTAGACAGAATAACTTTTAATATTTTCAAGTGATTTAACTTTACCTCTTCTAATGTGTTCCAAATGTTCACACTTGCTTAGATTTCTAGTTGAACATATATTATAGGCTCTAAATGGTTGGATTCTACCTGAAAGAGCTTCACATCCTGATGCCAATCACTTCTTCAGGAGTTAAGGACAATAAAATTGAATGTTTTTAAGCATATTATATTGATAAATTAGTAATGAATACAATATACACTTCGGCCAATTCTTTTATTTTGGGTAGAATATTTTTGATTGACCTTTGTTTTGGTGTTTCTCTACTTGAGTTTTTATAACCTCACTTTCTTTTCATCTAATAATAGCTTTTCTGTGACCATAACTAAATCCATTCTTTATTTCTGTAAGCATTATTTTGTCATATACAGCATTTGTCACAGAAAATGAGCAGTAAAATGATTATTCTTCCTGTTTCTTCCCTAAGATGCTTTATAAGTAGGATCAGTTCTTTCACATATCGTCATAATAGTTATTTACACACATTAACTCAATCCATTTTCACAAATTTATGAGGTACCTATAGCTAACCTCTATCCCTTAAAGAACAGTGAGCAGGTGGAGAAAAAGCTAATCCGCAAATATTTGCAGCTGTATTGTGTGCTATTTAGGGAGAAAGAGTATGGAAAGAACATGCCTCATCATTAACTGGTTGTGTCACATATCACAGAATGAGAGAGTGGCCTTAGATACTTAATAAGGACCTTTTGCATTGCATCGATAGAAAAACATTTCATGGAAAATTCAGGGACATTCTTAAAATTGCATGTATGAGCATATAATAAGTTTCTTTGAGTATATAACATTTCTTAGAATATATTTCTAGAAATGGAATTGCTCAGTCAAAATGTATGGATGTAGTGAATTATTTGTTACATATTTTTAAGTTAACTTTTATAAAAATAATATTTAATAAGAAAGTCAACAGGCTAACACATGTTGCTGGACATATCAATGTATTTCAGGCATACCTTGCTTTGTTGTGCTCCACTTTATTGCATTTCACAGGATTTTTTTTTTTTTTAATAAACAGAAGGCAATAAATACCCTTCGGCAGTAAATGGATTACAACTCACCATATTACAGTGGTCAATTTGTCTCTGTGGTCTGGACTTAAACCTGTAATATGTCCAAGGTATGCCTGTACTTGCTTTATTGCAGTGTTCTGAATTAAACCTGAAATACATCCAAGGCATGTCTGCATGTTTTTTTCTTGTATTGATTTACTTACTTTAAAAAAAATATCACATAGTATTTATGAAACAAAAAAATAAAGGCAGATAATATTTATTAAATGTTATTTCAGTCAGTCCTGTCATGGAAATCCAATTTGATCTTTAACATATCTCAAGAGTATTATTTTTAACAATTTAAAATATTCCCTATTGGTTAACACCATAATCCAAGATGATTAAGAAGACTGAATTTTCATTTAATTGATTGCTGATATGGCCACTCACACAGAGAAAAACTAAGCCATTAAATACATGTCCATCTTACATTTGAAAAGTCTTGAGAATTCTTTCACTACTATGCTTTCATCTACATGATATGTATATGTGTATATTATACTATTTTATCTATATCTTTATGATCTTGTAGGTATATATTAGTTCCTTACTTGAAAATCAGCAGCAAAATTTCAGTACATCAGTGAGATTTTTTATATGAATTGGTTTTTCCTTTTGTTGATTATACTATGTGAAGATGTTTGAACACCTTATTTTTTCTCTTATAAATGTACTTGAAGACATGTGTGAAACATCAAGTTAGATTTTTTTGCAGGAGTTGGAGATTTACATATTTACCCAAATCTGTTTCTAAACTTTAAATATTGATAATGTAAAATAAAATTTACAACTTCATATTTTGACCATTTCAAGTGTTCAATAATCACTGCTATAAAAAATATCCTTTGTGGTTATCTTGGCCAAAAAACAAAAATCCCAGCTTTTAGTCCAAAATGTTAATGAGAAAAATCAATAGGAATTTAAACAGGAGTGGACAGAAAAAGTAATCAGAGAGACTTAAAGAAAGATCATGGTTTATCATAGAGAAGTTGATTTAAGAGGAACTCAGTAATATTTAAACATTTATCAAGAATAATTAGACTGAATATATTGACAAGCTCTTGTCCCATTCTTGTGAAGATAATTAAAAATAAATTGAACTCAAAAAATTTTATAATATTTAAAAATAAAAGTAAATAAAAAATAGATGATTGATTATCTACATGATACAATATAATGTTTTATGTGACATTATTATGTAACATCCCAAATGTTATGGGCTAAATTGTGTCCCTCTCAAATTCATATATTGAAGTCCTAACCTCCAGCACCTCAAAATATGACTGTATTTGGATATTTCATCTTTTAATAGGTAATTAAGTTTAAATGAGGTCATGGGGGTGGGCTTAATCCAATATGACTGGCGTCCATATGAGAAGAGAGGATCAGGACATAGACAGACACAGGGAGGACAATGTGAAGGCACTAGAGGAAGACAAACATTTACAAGTCAAGGAGATGAGACAAGAGAAAGAACCAACTGTGCTGACACCTTGATCTTGGACTTCTAGTCCCAGGATAAGAGAAATATATTTCTGTTGCTTAGTTATGGTAGCCTTAGCAAGTTAATATATCAGAGTAATTAATAGTTATATTTCAAATAAAACTTTGGCCACATGATGAGCCTTGTCCAGGGAATCTGAAGTTTGTAGAAGTCATGTGACTTGCTCAAGATTAAACAACTACTATCACATAAATGTCATCACACATCTGTATATACTGACATGGATATGATATGATGTTAAAATATTTATCAGGTAACCAATAAGGAATAATTTTTTGAATAATTTCCTTTTCTTTTTTTTTAAAGATTTTATTTATTTTTTAGAGAGAGGGGAAGGGAAAGAGAAAGGGAAGGAGAAAAACATCAATGTCTGGTTGCCCCTCATATACTCCCAACAGTGGACCTGGCCTGCAACCCAGGCATGGGCCCTGACTGGGAATCAAACTGGTGACCTTTTGGTTCACAGGCTTGTGCTCAATCCACTGAGCCACACCAGCCAGGGCCAATTTCCTTTTCTTAATCTCTTAATAATAAGGTGGCATAACAAGCTTTCAAAACACTAATGATATGCTTTAAAAATAGTGTTGATGTAATTTTTTAAATGCCACTTCATGCTCTCAAATTATCTATTGAGAAAAATATATCAGGTGCCTGGATAATTTTGATACTACATGAAATATGCTCATGTTAGTAACTTGTTATGATTTTTAGGTTTATGAAGGCATTATAATTTTAGTTTAAAATACTACACAAAATATTACAAATGTTTTTTATCTATTTATTTTTCTGCCTTTCTGAACACATGCAGTTACAGAGTAGATCTGTCCCTGTAACTGGTTTGTCCCTTCTTCACTCGCCTGGAACATTAGAGGCGGGGTTGATCTCTGAATTGGATATTCATTCTGAAGCCTTCCAGAGCTGCTGTCAGAGAGAGTCTGGCAAACTTGGAACACTATTGGTTATATCATTTCAGTTTTCTACCTTGGAAAATAAACAGAATTCATACATAGCTCTGACACTGCCTCTTTAAAGAAACCAGGTTCTAATAATGTAAAACTGTCAATAAATACAGAGAATGTTAATTCTATCACTGCCCCTGTATTTCTTGAGGCTACTGATGCACATAGCTGTGAGTGATGTTGTTATTGAAATCCATCCTTTATGGAGAAAAAAGGAATATTTGGCATATTTTAAATTAATGACCCTTATCAATGTTCCTTGAATCTCCCCACCTTATGTCCTCACAACTTCCATTCCTGGTTGGAAATTTTTACCTATCATAGGAAGCCAAAGTTATTGATGGAGAGGCATGAGACACTTCAGGTATATTTTGGGTGGGATGAGAGGTTGGGGACAGCTGGGAATAAGATTGAAAACTACAGCAATAAGAAATCCATTTTCCAGGGCACCCTGAAACATGGGGGCTAGTCAATAATAACGATTAGTTGAACTGAGAGATTTCACTGTGCTTGTTCTTTGCTAAAACCTGTATTATTTATTCTTTAAAACAATCACACATGACAAATAAAATATCATTTCCATTTTATAAATGAGAGAATTAAAGATTAGAAAGGTTAGATATATGTTCCAAGTCACCACCACCAAGTTTAACTTCCTCTACTCTCAGAAGTCTACCATATGTTTTTCCTTCTAATGCTAAAGTCATCTGAACTTTTTAGGTCCTAAAATGTTTAAATATCTTTTCTTATCTGGCTTTAAAGTCTTTAATCTTAGAATCTTGTATGTCTTTGTATTTTTAGTACCATGAAAATCACAGGGATATTTAAAATGATGTAGTTTGGCCAACAGACATATTAAAAGATGCTCAATATCACTAATCGTCAGAGAAATACAAAGTAAATGCACAATAAAGACGTCACCTCACACCTGTCAGAATGGCTATAAATCAACAAATTAATGTCCTCAGTGAGGGTAAAGAAAAAAGGGAACTCATGTCCAGTTGGTGGGATTGCAAATTGGTGCAGCCACTATGGAAAACAGTATGGAAGTTTCTCAAATATTAAAAATAGTTCCTCCCATTTCTGAGTATCTCTCTAAAGGAATCCATGCAAGGAGGGGCTGGAAAGAAGTGTTTGAAATCATGAAAGGCAAGGACCTACATTCCAGATTACTCTATCCAGCAAAGCTGTCATATAAAATGGAAAGGCAGATAAAGTGCTTCCTAGATACGGTCAAGTTAAAGGAGTTCATCATCACCAAGCTGTTATTATATGAAATGTTAAAGGAACTTCTCTAAGAAATATAAGAAGATCAAAAACTATGAACAGTAAAATGACAACAAACTCACAACTCTCAACAACTGAACCTGAAAAGAACAAAAACAAAGGCTAAGCAAACAACTGGAACAGGAACAGAATCACAGAAATGCAGATCACATGGAGGGTTTTCAGTGGGGAAGGGTAGGGGAAGAATAGGATGGAAAAGAAACAGGGAATAAGAAGAATAATTGGTAGGCATAAAATATACAAGGGGAGGGTAAGAATAGTATAGGAAATAGAGAAGCCAGAGAACTTATATGTGCAACCCATGGACATGAACTAAGTGGGGGGGATGTTAGAGGGTGCAGGACAGAGGGGGAATAAAGGGGAGGAAAAAAACTGGGACAATTGTAATAGCTTAATTAATAAAATAAAAAATTAAAAATAAAGAAATCTAAAACACTAATTTAAAAAGATATATTCATCCCTATGTTCATTGCCACATTATTTACAACAGCCAAGACATGGAAGCTACCTAAATACACAATTGGATACACAATTGTGCACAATCAATACACAATTGGATAAAGAAAAGGTGGTACATATATACGATGATATATTACTAGGGCATAAAGTAAAGAATGAAATCTTACCATTTACAACAATGGATGGAACTAAAGGGCATTGTGCTAAGTGAAATAAGTCAGAAAGAGAAATACTATACAATTTTACTTATTTGTGGAATCTAAAAAACAAAAAAAAAATGAACAAATAAAACAGAAACAGACTCACAGACGCAGAGAATAAACTGATGGTTGTCAAATGGGAAAGTAATTTAGGGACTGAGTGAAAAAGGTGAAGGGATTAAGAAGTACATTATGGTAGTTACAAAATAGTCATAGAGATATAAAGTACAGCATAGAGAATATAGTCAATAATATTGTAATAACTGTTATGGTGCCAGGTGGGTACTAGATTTATCAGGGGATCACTTCATAAGTTATATAAACATCTAACTACTATGGTATACACATCAAACTAATGTAATATTTAATGTCAACTATAATTGAAAAATTAAAAATATGTGCAATTTACATATTCTACAAGGCATGTTCTTTTGGTCATAATTTGTATACTGTTGAGGATATACTATAGTATTAATAAATATGCTAAATTACATTGTGCTGTAATATAAATGTAATATAAATAGAAATTTACAAAATAATGTAAATGTAATAATGTAATGTAAATGTAAATGTCCATTTACTCTGTGATGCCAATGGTATTGTAGAAACAACATGAAGTTGTCTGTGGGATCAAACTAGATAATCTTTTTTTTGGACATTATACTTCCTCTTAATTGCTCTTAATATCTCTTTGAAGTAACCCTATGTCCAGTTTCAGGCTCAATGCCTTTCCAAAATCATACACAATGCCACCTTAACTGTACGCATTAGGCATTCCCTCTGTGCCCACTGTGAAATTACAAGAGAAGCCTACCAAGATCTCACTACTGCATGTTTTCCACACATTGCAGAAGATAAGGAGAAGATACAAATAGAGGATAAGAAACAGCGTAAAGTCTCTAATCACTTGGTCATGGGCAGCTTCCTTATTTTTCATGCCATTTCATTCTGCAGCACTAGCTCACCTCATGGCATATTGAAATATCAGTTGTTTTATGGGGAAGACAAAGAGAGTTTAGGTTTAACCATGCACTTCATAGAATGTTAACCTATAGCTGTGTAAGAGTAGCACAGTATTTAGAATTCATCTATCAACAAGAAACCAAAACACGTATGACTGCACTAGCAAAATGTGCACATTAGTAATGCTTCCCAGTAGGTTGTTCTGCCATATTCCTTATGAGGTATAGGCTATGCAATGAGATTAAATTTTAAAGTTATATTTAGAGAGTTAAAAATTTACTCAAGGCCATGCTTTGAGTCAATGATGAAAAAATATTTATTTACTTCCAGTTCCCTTCTTTGTTCTTGAGTAGTTCTGCCTTAAGAATACAGAGCTAAGAAACTACAGGTAGAACAAAAGCAATGTTAGTATCAGTGTTATCAGTAATTAAGTTTATTGAATCCTTACTCTATGTAAGGCACTTTAAGGGGTGAAAAGTAGAGTAAAACATATAATTATAATTTAAAATTACAAAAAATTATTTTATAATTCTTTTTTTCCCCTTTGGTGTGGGCAGTGAGAAATCATCTCTCCCTACTTAAATTGTCAACATTGAAAAGGCAAAATTTCAAATATAAATGTACTCTTTTACAGTAACATAAATTCTCCTTGATTTCCATTGTCATATCTAAATTAAAAAGCCCTTTCTAACATAGTTAGGTCAGGTCTCACTTTTTCCTCTTATCAAATATTGCATCCAATCTGTGAAGTTTCAGAGAGCAACTGCCAATTCTGGAACAATATATGCCTTCTGGAACCATTCCTGCTAGATTATCTCAGCTCTACCACTTAAGAATGAGACAGTCTTGGCCTGTTACTGAATGAAATTCTTTATACCTCAGATTCCCTGTCTATAAAAGGCATGTAATGAAACTTAAGTTACCAATTTGTTTTGATTAAATGATACAGTACGTTACTTCTTTGCCAAGCATGAAGAACCATTGAAAGGTGTGGGATCATGCTCTCCTACAACAAGCACAGAAAAGTAAAAACTGCTCAAAATAATTCTTTCATTGGTCTGCAATGAGTGGGGCCTAAAATACATATTTTATTCCCCTCCTTGATTTAAAGCCCTAAGGCTCAAGGAGATCCCTGCTAAACTATAAATATGTAATATGAAATAATATATTAAATAATTGCCATAAAAGTATATTAAGGTACCCAGTTGTGATGGGTCACAGTGGAAAACATTTATTTTTGGCAGTAATAAAAAGAAGCAAAAGCAATAAAAAGAAACAAGCTACTGATAACATGCAACAACATGAATGAACTTTATAAATATTATACTGAGTGAAAGACACCAGACACAAAAAAGTTCATACTGTATGATTCCATTTTTGAAATTCCAAAATTATATGTACAACTAAGAAGGACATGAGGCAACATTCTCTGGTGATAACAAATGTTCTATGTCTTCAAAATGATGTGGGGTACACTAATGCATGTGCAAGTATTTTTCAAAACTGATTTAAAGAAACAAAAGATCTGAGCATTTCACTGTATATAAACTACACTTCAGCTAATTTATTAACTAAATGTTATTATGGTTATTTTCATTAGTTCTTATATTTTATGGATGCATGCTGAAATATTCACAGATGAAAAAGGTATATGTAATTCTTGCAGTTTATTTAAAAATGGAAAAGTAGTGGTAAGAACTGGGGAGTGGATAGGCATAAAGAAGAAATATGATTAGCCATATGTTGAAAAATGTTGGAAGTTGGGAGACACTGGGGAGTCTCTATTCTATTTCTGTACATTTTTGTTTTAGCTTTTATTTGTTTATTTTCAGAGAGAGGGGGAGGGAGGAAGAAAGAGAGGGAGAGAAACCTAGCTTGGTTGCCTCTCACAAGCCCCTATTGGGGGACTGCCCGCAGGTCAGACATGTACCCTGACTGGGAATCGAACCCATGACCCTTTGGCAATCCACTGAGTCACACCAGCTAGGGCTCTCTATATATTTTGAACATTGTCCATAATTAAATGTTGGCTTTACCTCATTATAAAAGAAACTGAACAGAAGGGGGACATAACTTGTACAAGGTCTCAAAGCCAGTGAATCAGCTTTCAAGCTTAGCCTTCTTCCTCTCACCCCAACGAACAGTGTTTTGGAAAGGTTACTTTTTAAAAGGGCCCGTCAGTAATATAATGAATTATTTAAGCATACATATACTTGCTTCCTGTCCTTTTTGGTTTCAAAGGCTTGTTTTGTAGAGTTACACTGCATATTTTTCAAATTTCAGACCCAAGTAAGTGCAAGGATCCAGGCAGGTTGGAAAGCATCCTCCAACCCCCAAATAAACACAAAACAAAATAAAAACACGGCAGACTTGTTTTCCCTTCCAGTGCTAAAATCATCCTCCCAGGCAAAGAAAGCAAAGGCATTCTGTTAGAGGGAGGAGCTTGATTCTGCATTCTGACGCGATCGGGAAACAGCCGTTTTCCCTCCCGCTCTGAAAGAGGTGAAAATGCGCTAAGCAGTGCAATAATTGTCTTGCAACCTGCGCTTGCACGTCTCCGCGTCGCGTCAGCTCCCAGCGCAACCCAGATCAGAAGTCAGAAAGGTGAGAAGTGCGTTTCAGAAGGGGAGGAAAACTATCTAATTAAATGCGATCGTTCGGGAGGAGAAACCCGCGCTGGACCTGTCTCCTCCGTCCAGACACTTGAGTGTGGAAAGTAAATTTCACTTGGGGAACGAAAAGCCGGAGGACTGCTCGGTTTCGAGGACTGGGGAGTATTTATTCCTTATTCAGCTGCAGCGAGAACCTGCGCCTGGCAGGCCCCGATTGGTGGAAGGGGACATGGTGGTAGTGGGGTGGGGAGAGGGTTTGACGGGCCTCCCGCTGCCTCCTCAACCTGTAACTCTGCCCGGCTAGTCTCCTCTCCTCCGCCCGCGGGTCCCTTTCCGCCCCAGGCAGGTGAAGAGCCAACCAAATCGGGAGGGTGTTGAAGCAGAAGCACCGTCAACCTCGCATTCTAAGACCATCAATCACATTTCACGAGGGAAACGTGCTCTTGGCGGTGCCTCTGTGAGCACTTTCCCGACTCGCCCGCCTCCATCAGCAGCTCCCCGAGAGGATGACTCTATCCTGGGCGGTCGATCCCTAGGGCCCCTCGCCCCCAAACTGGCTCTGATAAAGGGGTCCCAGCGAAACGGGAGGCGAGGCAGAGACCAGGGAGGCGGGGGGATGGGAAAGGGAAAGACCTCCGCCCAACCCTAACTGCCCCGGGTGGCCGCGGGAGTCGCCGCGACCCTGAACTTGCGGTGAAGACACAACAGCCCCACCGTCCCGCGCCCGTCCACGGGACCCCGCGGGCGCCCGGAGTCGGGGCGCAGCCTCCCCCACCCGCGTCCTCCTCGGAGGGGAGCGAGGTGCGCGCGGCGCGGCGAGCAGCTCGCGCGGGGCGAGGGGCGGGGAGAAGCGCTGACAAATCAGCCGCGGGGGCGGTGAGCCGAGGAGAAGAAGGAGGAAAAGGAGGAGGAGGAAGAAGATCGCGACGATCAGAAGGGAACCCAAGAAAGGGGGCAAGCGACCGAGAGCGGCGACGCAGGGTGAGGTGTGTGCAGGTTTTAAAGCAGACCCGAGGACCAGTAAGCCCTGCCTTCAGCATCCTTCGTTTTCTCTCCCCTTCCCTTCCGACCCCCGTCTCTTTCTCTGGGGTCCTCGAGTGCTGGGGACAGGGAGTGACAGTTCGACGACAGGTTCGTGGGTTCGCTCTCACGCACCCAGCCGCTCACCTCGGTTGTCCTTACGGCAGCCTCCTCTGGGCACCGTCCCTCCCCTGGTGCTGCCTCCGCCCTTCTTCCCTAATCAGCGCTCCTAATCCTCCCTCTTCCATTTAAATACTACTTGGGAATTGATTAAATGTTTTTAAGGGAATAGGGGAAATCGGACGTCTGAGGAGCAGAGGGACTCAGGTAAGCACCTGTGGAGCTAAGTGGGCAGCTTCGTAAATCCTGGAGAACACCTGGTGGAAGGGGAGCCCTTGCGGGCGCCTTGCGGGGGGTGTTGCTGCTGCAGGGACCCGCTTGTCAAGTCTCGCTCGGAGCCGGGGGGAGCTTGAGGAGAGTAAGTTGACCAGGCTTTCCTCCCTCTTGATTTTCCTCCTCTCGAAAGGCAGAGAGGTCAAGCTTCTCCAGGACACGCTTTTTCTACAGGAAAGGCTTGGATGCTGGATGCAGCGTGAGCATCCAACTTCATTTCTCTCTTACCTTGTACCCCCAGTCCTCCCTCTCGGTTCTCTCCGTAAAGTAATCAAGCAATGTTTGGCAAATAAATAAATGCAAGTGCACAGAGGACAAGTCAACAGGTGGTAAGGGGTTAACAGGTGCGGGTGCGGGGTGGGGACAGGCGTCGAGCTCACAGAGAACGCCCCCTGGAACGCGTGTCTGGAGTCTGCCCGCGGGCGAGAAAAGGCGCCTGCTCAAGGCAGATAGCCCGGGGCGGGGTGGGCGGGGGTGGGTGGTGGAGTGGATTAGAGCTGCAAGGAGTGAGCTCTGAGGGCCTGAGCTTCAGCCACACCCAGGGTGATAGTTCTCTTTCCTCCTCTCTCCTGGTGGACCTGTTAGCGCTCCCCTGGGATTAATTTTCGGAGTGCCTCAGACCCCAAGCCCCAGCTAGCTCCCTTTCTTTTTCAGGCTTGACTTCTAAACGTACTTCTAATTTATGCTGTCACGGTTTGGACCCTGGGAAGTTGAAAGAGGGGTCCATCTTTTCATGCAACTCCACCTAGGAAATCCAGTAACAGCAGCTGAGATGATTCATCCTAATCCATGTTTAGGCATCTAGATTTGTACTAGCCAACATGGATGGGGCATGCTTAGTTTTTTAATGAAAAACTAAAAAAAAAATGCTTCTTTGTCCAATGGTTGAAATAAGGGTACAGTTAAAAGAGCCACCACACTTTCTGGAGTTCTACTGATCTCTCGGGGTGCTTCCAGTTTTGTTTTATTTTACCCAAAAGTTCTCATTTGAAGTGTGTTCTGTCTCTTCCAGTGTGGTGTAAAGGAATTCATTAGCCATGGATGTGCTCATGAAAGGACTTTCAAAGGCCAAGGAGGGAGTTGTGGCTGCTGCTGAGAAAACCAAGCAGGGTGTGGCAGAAGCAGCAGGAAAGACAAAAGAAGGTGTTCTCTATGTAGGTGGGTAAGCCTCAATGTCATCTTTTCCCATCTTTTTTTTTTCATTGTTGTTGAAGCACAGTTGTCTCCATTTTCCTCCCACCAACCCCCACCCCAGCCATCCCCACCTCCTACCCTCAATCCTACCCCACTTTGGCTTTGTTCATGTGTCCTTCATACATGTTCCTGACAACTGTTCCCCCATTCCCCTCCCTCATCATCTCTTCCCACCTCCCCTCTGGTTACTGTCAGTTTGTTCTTAATTTCAATGTCTTTGGTTATATTTTGCTCATTTGTTTGTTTTGTTGATTAGGTTCCACTTATAGGTAAGATTATATGGTACTTGCCTTTCACTGCCTGGTTTATTTCACTTAGCATAATAATGCTCTCCAGTTCTATCCATGCTGTTGCAAAGGGTAGAAGTTCTTTCTTTCTGCTGTGTAGTGTCCCATCGTATAAATATACCACAGTTTTTTGATCCATTCATTTACTGATGGGCACTTAGGCTGCTTCCAGCACTTGGCTATTGTAAATCAACAAGCAACAAGTGCTGGCAAGGTTGTGGAGAAAAGGGAACCCTACTGCACTGTTGGTGGGATTGCAGACTGGTACAGCCACTGTGGAAAACAGCATGGAATTTCCTTGGAAAACTGAAAGTGGAACTGTCTTTTGACCCAGCAATTCCACTGCTGGGATTATACCCTAAGAATCCTGAATCACCAATTCAAAAGGACCTATGCACCCCAGTGTTCATAGCAGCACAATTTACAATACACAAATGTAATTTTGGTATTATTTGTAACTAGTGAGTTAGGATGATTAATGCTCTAAATGTTGATATCTCTCCCTTGATTCATTTTTGCCTCATCACTTGTCAAAAGGATGGACTGAGTCAGAGTTATGAGTGGGTAGGTGAATGTGTATATTTGAGCTAATAGTAAAAAATGAACATAATCTTCTATTTTTCCAGATTATAGAATTTTATTATAATACCTAGGACTTTTTTGTTACTTTAAAAAATGTTTATGTACATAAAGGACTATTTAAAAGGATGTTTTTTTAAAAAATCAGTCTTTTCAAAAATAATATTTTTTAAAAGAATCAAAATGATTCATGGGTCTTTGGTTTCTTTTGTCATTATGAATAATTTTAGAGTATTCTTTTTAAAAAAAAAAATACCTAAAAGGAGACCTGAAAAATGAAGGACATAAAAGTCTTTGGTGGATTCTTTGGGACCACATGGCAAGCTGGGGAATAAGAGCTCAAGAAAATACTTGAGGGTTGCTACTAATATCTTAGAGTCATTTATATAGTTCATTTATCAAATGATACACAAAATAAATATTGAGATTGATGCTTATCATTTCTACCTTTCGTTAAATTCCCACCTTGGGGTATTCATGAAAACCCTGACTCTCTTTTCTTATCTTAAACCATATTGTTAGGGTAGGCAGTATTTTACAAACCTCAGATTCTTTGGGGGAAGGAATAGACACACACGTATACACACACACTCATCCACAGGGACACACACAGCCATGTGTGCACATTCCCATTCCTCCTGTCCTCTTTGCCTTCTGCTCCTCTGAGCTCTTCCACACTCTGTGTTGGCCCCCGTAGCAGCCGTAGCCACAGAATGAGCAGACAGGTGGAGGATGAGCATATCAAGTGCTCTAGGGCATCACACCTGTGTCAGCTACTCTGTCTCTCCAACATAGATGAGTTGAAGGATAGTTATTCTTAGAATGATTTTTATGAATGCTTCTCTTTTTTTTTTTTAAGTGTTTTATTATTTGGAGCAGGTTCAGGTTCACAGAAAAATTGAAAGAAAGATAGAGGTTTCCTGTGTGCTCCTGAACCCCACACATTCATAGACTCCCACATTATCAACACCCCTCACCAGAGAGGTACATTTGTTCCCACTGACCTACACTGACACACCATTATCACCCAGAGTCCATAGTTCACCTTAGGGCTCATTCTTGTTGTCAGACATTACGTAGGCTTGGACAAGTGTATAATGACAGTTATTCGTCATTCAAGTTTCATACAGTAGTTTCGGTGCCCTAAAAATCTTCTGTGCTCTATTTATCCCCTCCCCCAGCCCTAGGCAACCACGAATCTTTTTTACTGTCTTTAGACTTTTGCCTTTTCTAGAAGGTCATATATTTGAAATCATATAGTATGTAACCTATTCAAAGTGACTTGTTTCACTCAGTAATATGTATTTAAGTTTCTTCCATGTCTTTGCATGGCTCATCAGTTCATTTCTTTCCAGCACTGAATAACATTATATTGTCTGAATATACAATTTATTTGTTTACCTCCTGAAAAACATCTTGGTTACTTCAAATTTTGGCACTTATGAATAAGACTGCTATAAACATTCATGTGCAGGTTTTTGAGTGGACATAAGTTTTCAGTTCCTTTGGGTAAATACTAAGGAGTACAACTGCTGACCACATAGAATGTGCTTAGATTTGTAAGGAGCCTTCAAACTCCAGAGGGGCTGTGCCATTGTGTATTTCCTCTAGCAGTGAATGAGAGCTCCTGTTGCTTCCATACCCTCCAGTGTGCAGTGTTTGGTTTTAGCCATTTTAGTAAGTACATAGTGGTAACTCATGGCTGTTTTACTTTGTATTTCACTGATAAAATATGATGTGAAGTCTTTTCATAGACTTATTTACCATCTGCTATCCTTTTTGGTGAAGTGTCTATTCAGGTCTCTTGCCAGTTTTTAATTGGGTTATTTATTTACTTTTTAGTGTTGAGTTTTAAGAGTACTTTGCATATTTTGAATAACAATTCTTTTTCATATGTATCATTTTTTGAACATTCTCCTGTAAACTGTTGGTTGTTTTCTCATTCTCTTGACATGTCTTTCCCAGGGCATAATTTTAATGAAGTTCAGTTAATTGATTCTTTCTTTCCTGGATCATGTCTTTGGTGTTGTATCTAAAAAGTCATTGCCATACCCAAGGTCAGGGAAGTTTTTTCCTATGTTATATTCTAGGAGTTTTATATTTTTGCATCTTACATTTAGGGCTCTAATAGCTTTTGAATTTTTTTTTTTGGTATGTATAAAGTGTGTAAAGTTGGTGTCTAGATTCTTTTTGTTCTGTTTTGTTTCTTTGCACATAGATTTCTAGTTGTTCCAGTACCACTTTTGGAAGGACTATCTTTGCTCGATGGCATTGCCTTTGCTCCTTTGTCAAAAAAGCACTTAACTATATTTATGTGGTCCTATTTTGGGGCCATCAGTTGCATTTGACTGTTCTTTTGCCAGTGCTACACTCTAGCTTTATAGTAAGTCTGGAAGTCAGATAGTGCCAGTCCTCTAACTTGTTCTCCTTCAACAGTGTGTTGGGTATTCTGGGCCTTTTGCCTCTCCACATAAATTTTAGAATCTGTTTGTCAATATCCACAAAATAGCTTGTTAGGATTTTGATTGGGACTGAATTGAACTATAGGTCAAGTTGGAAAGTACTGACATCTTGACAATATTGAGTCTTCCTAGTGATGGCCACAGAATAGCTCTGTATTTATTTAGTTCTTTGATTTTATTCATCAAGGCTTAATAGATCTTATATATATTCTGTTAAGTTAATACTCAAGAACTTCATTTTTTTGGTTCTAATGTAAATGAAATTGCATTTTTAATTTCAAATTTCTCTTGTTCATTCCTAATACATAGGAAAGTAATTGACTTTGGCTTATTAACCTTGTATCCTGCAACATTGCTGCAACACTTACTAGTTCCAGGAGGTTTTTATTATTATTGTTATTGTTATTATTATTTCAGATTTTATATATAATCATGCTATCTGCAAATAAAGACAGTTTTTTTTTCTTTTTCCCCTCATATGTATACTTTTTACTTTTTTTTCTTGTCTTATTGCATTAGCCTGGTCCTTCAGGGTAATGTTGAAAAGTATTGGTGAGAGAGGGGCATCCTTGCCTTGTTCCTGGTCTTAGGAAAGCTTCTAGTGTCTCACCATGAAATATAATGTAAGCTGTAGTTTTTTTTGTATATAGTTTTTATCAAGTTGAGGAAGTTACCCTCTTTCTAGTTTACTGGGAATTTTTAATTTTGTCATATTTTTCATGAATTTTGAATTTTTCAAATATTTTTTCTATATCTATTGATATCATCATGTGACTTGTCTTTTTAGACTGTGGATGTGTTGGATTACATACTTTTTCAAATGCTGAACCAGTCTTGCACACCTGGAATTAATCCCGTGAAGTCATGGTGTTTAATACTTTTTGTACATTATTGCATTTGATTCACTAATATCTTCTTGAGGATTTTTGTAAAACATACTTTATATGTAGAAGCCATAGTTATAATCAAATAAATTGTCCAACAGAATAATTGTTTAACATATTTTATTTTATATTTTCATCCATCATTTTTAAAACCTACTATAACCAGTTTGAAAAATTACAAATGACTAAAAAACTTTTTTTAATTTCACTATGGCTGAACAAGTTTGCCTGTTTTCATAAACTTCATAAGAAAAATAAATCTTTTTCTTTTATAGCATTATACTTTTGAAAACTATCTTTTGACTAATTAAAGAACTATTATAAGAATCAGTGTTGTTTTTTATGATTTTCTCCTTTTGTGATATATACAAGTTTTCAATCAATAGACTTCAATTTAATGGACAGATGCCCTCAATCACATGGCTGAGAAATTATAAATTGAGAGTCAAATTCAAAAGCAGATGGTCTTTATATAATGATAAGTATAACAGCAAAGGAAGAAAATAATCTTCAAAAGTCTTCTAATGCCACTTGCTTACTAAACAGTTGTGGCTATGAGTACAGATTGATATCAACCTCTCACAATATGCTTCTCCTGTACAAAGTTAAAAAAGTCAACATAACATGAGCAACAGCATAGCTGAGTTCTTAAAACTACCAAGCATTACTTCCAACTATTTCACTGTGCAGTTTTGTGAAGTCATGAGGGAGAATAGGATACATGTAGGCCACAGCAACAGGGAATGTTAGTTCCAGTGCATCTTTAGCTTTCATATCTTTCTATTCACATAGCCACTTGGCATGGATTCTGTGACAATATATTTTTAATTAGAAGTTACTCATCAGTTAAAGTTTAATCATTAATTAGATAAAAATAAATAATTAGCAAACAACAGGTGATTTGTTTGACAAGAAGCGATCTTATTAAGACTCATTTATCACTTTTTCATTTTCTGGTTATTTTTTTCACTTGATCCCTTTATGTTTTGTTGTATTTTTCCCATTTCATTTATTCCCCTTATACCTCCTCCCCCAGCAATCATCACACAGTTGTCCATGTCCATGAGTCCTGTTTGCTCAGACCCTTTGCCCTAACCTCAACCTCCCAGAGCTGTCAGCCTGCTCTCTGTCTATGAGTCTGTCTCTATTTTACTTGTTCGTTTTGTTCATTAGATTCCACATATGAGTGAAATCACATCGTATTTCTTTCTCCGACTGGCTTATATCACTTAGCATTATGATCTCCAGGTCCATCCATGCTTGCACAAAGGTTAAAATTTTCTTCTATTTTATAGCTGAGTAGTATTCCATGGTGTAAATGTTCCATAGTTGTTTTACCCATTCATCTATAGATGGCCACTTGGGCTGCTTGCATATCTTAGTGATTATAAATGACACTGCAATAAGCATAGGGGTGCTTATATTCCTTAGAGTTAGTGTTCTAGGTTTTTCTGAATCAACTCCCAGAAGTGGGATTGCTGGGTCATAAGGCAGTTTCCTTTTTAATTTTTTTGAGGTATCTCCATGCTGCTTTCCACAGTGGCTGCAACAGTCTACATTCCCACCAACAGTGCAAAAGGGCTCCCCTTTCTCCACATCTTCACCAGCACTTGTTTGTTGATTTGTTGATGATAACTACTCTGACCATTATGAGGTAATATCTCAGTGTGGTTTTAATTTGCATTTCTCTGATGAATAGTGATGTTATGCATCTTTTCACATGTCCATTGGCCATCTGTATGTCCTCTTTGTAGAAGTGCCTATGCTGGTCCTTTGCCCATTTTTTAATTGGACTGTATGTTTTTTGGTGTTGAGCTTTATAAGTTCTTTATAAATATGGGATATTAATCCTTTATCAGATATATCAGTGAATTTCTCCTATTCAGTGGGCTGTCTTGTTATTTTGTTGATGCTTTCCTTTGCTGTGCAAAACCTTTTTAGTTTGATGTAGTCCCATTTGTTTATTTTTTTTCTTTTGTTTCTTTTGCCTGAGGAGATATATCAGAAAAAAATGTTGCTACTTGCCTTGTCCAAGATTTTACTGCATATGTTTTCTTCTAAGAAATTTATGGCTTGAATCTAATAGTTAAGCCTTTAGTACACTTTGAATTTATCCTTATGTGTGGCATAAGGAGGTGGTCTGGTTTCATTTTTCCACATTTATCTTCCCAACACCATTTATTGAATAAACATCTTTAGGCCACAGTATGGGCTTGCATCTTCTGTCAAATATTAATTGATTACAAAAGTGTGGGTTTATTTCAGGGCTCTCTATTCTGTTCCATTGATCTATGTGTCTGTTTTTATGTTAGTACCAGGCTGTTTTGATCAATATGGCCTTATAGTATAGTTTGATATTAGGTAGTGTGATTCCTCCAACTTCGTTCTTTCTCAATCAAGATCGCTGTTGATACTCAGGGCCTTTTGTGGTTCCATATAAATTTTTGAAATAATGTACTAGTTCTGTGAAATATGTCATTGGTATTTTGATAGGAATTGCATTGAACTTGTAGATTGCTTTGGGTAGTATGGACATTTTAATGTTCTTAATTCTTCTTATCCAGGAACACAGTATGTGCTTCCGCTTATTTGATTTTCTTCAATTCCTTTCTTTCATGTCATATTATTTTCTGAGTACAGGTCTTTTACGTTCTTAGTTAGGTTTATTCCTAGGTATTTTACTCTTTTTGAAGCAATCATTAATGGGATTGTTTTCTTAATTTCCCTTTCTGGTAGTCCATTATTGGCATATTAAAATGCAGCTGATTTGGGGATATTAATTTTGTATCCTGCTACTTTACTGAATTCACTTATCAGTTCTAGTAGTTTCTTGTGTGTATGTGTATGAGTGTGTGTATACATGCACTTTAATGAGATATAATTCATATAACATTACAGGTTTTAACATGTTTGCTGAATTATGCAACCATCACTGCAATCAAGTTTAAAACATTTCATCACTCAAAAAAGAAAGTCTATACTCATTAACAGTCACGCCCCACCATACCCCACCCCCAGCTTTACACAATACTAGTCTTTCTGTCTATATATTTGTCTATTCTGAACATTTCATATAAATGGACTCATGCAATATGTGGTCTTTTTGTGACTAGATGCATTCACTTAGCTTAAGTTTTTAAAGTTTATCCATGTTGCATCAGGTATCAGCATTTTCTTTTTTATTGTTGAATAGTATTCTATTTGTTTTAGCTTTCTTTTTTTTAAATTTTATTTTAATGATTGTTCAAGTACAGTTTTCTCCCTTTGACTCCCATTCCAGCCCGCCCACCCATCCCTCTCCACTTCCCTCCCATTACCACCCTCCCCCTAGTTTTTGTCCATGTGTCCTTTAAATTTTTCCTGTAAACCCTTCCCATTTTCCCCTGAAACTCCCTCTTCTCTCCCCTCTGGTCACTTTCAGCCTGTCCTCTCTGTCCTCTATTTCAGTGTCTTTGACTATATTTTGCTTGTTTCCTTGTTTTGTTGTTTAGGTTCCTGTTAAAGGTGAGATCATATGGTATTTGTCTTTCACTGCCTGGTTTATTTCGCTTAACATAATGCTTTTCAGTTCCATCCATGCTGTTGCAAAGGGTAGGAGCTCCTTTCTTTCTGCTGCATAGAATTCCATTGTGTAAAAGTACCATAGTTTTTTGATCCATTCATTTACTGATGGGCTTCTAGGTTGCTTCCAGCACTTAGCTATTATAAATTGTGCTGCTATGAACATTGAGGTGCAAAGGTTCTTTTGGATTGGTGTTTTAAAATTCTTAGGATATAGTCCAGCAGTGTAATTGCTGGGTCAAAAGGCAGATCCATTTTAAGTTTTCTGAGGAAGTTCCATACTGTTTTCCACAGTGGTTGTACCAGTCTGCAGTCCCACCAACAGTGCACTAGGGTTCCCTTTTCTCCACACCCTCTCCAACACTTGTTGTTTGTTGCTTTGTTTATGATGGCCATTCTGACCGGTGTGAAGTGGTATCTTATTGTGGTTTTAATTTGCATCTCTCTGATAGCTAGTGATATTGAACATCATTTCATGTGTCTTTGGATCCTCTGTATGTCCTCCTTGGAGAAGTGTATGTTCAAGTCCTTTTCCCATTTTTCAATTGGGTTGCTTGTCTTCTTACAGTTCTGGTAGTTTCTTAGTGGGATTTTTAGGGTTCTCTATGTACAACATCATGTCATCTGCAATAAGACAGTTTTACTTCCTCCTTTCCAATGTGGATGCCTTTTATTTCTTCTTCTCATCTTGGTATGGTTAGGATTTCCAGTACCAAGTTGAATAAGAGAGGTGAAAGCAGACCATATCTATAGATGCAAAAAAAAAAAGTGTTTGATAAAATCCTTTTGATAAAAAAAATTTGTGATAAAAACTCTCAGCAAAGTGGAAATAGAGGGAATATAGCTAAACATAATAAAGGCCATATATGACAAACCCGCTGCCAGCATCATTCTCAATGGGCAAAACTACAAGCTTTCCCCTTAAGATTGGGGACAAGACAGTGATATCCTCTTTCACCTCTCTTATTCATCATTTATCTTTGATTCAGGATACATTCTATGATATTGTCAAAGGTCAATCCTCAGGTATACTGAGGAAGCAAGGAAAGACTACCGACCAAGTGTTATATGTTTCTTTCTGCTAATCATTTAGTCATTTTTAAAAATATGAATTCCAGGATGTGACGGATGGATAGTGATAAGAAATAATCTCTCAAATACAGACTGTTTTCATGTAACATAGTTCCAGTATATACAAATTCAGTCACCACAGTTCATTAAAAACACCAGTCCCTAACAACACAGTTTGAATTTCTGTTACCACAACACATGAACTGTGAGCAATTGCATAAAGTACAAACTGCTCTTAGCTCTTCATCCCGCAGATTACTATATAAATAACAGAAACACATATGATACATGACCAGATCCCATGGCTTCTTTCAAACATCTGTTCAGTTCATATAGACAGCAAAACCCATGGTTCTGTTGCTCCTCCCAGTGAAAAATTCATGGGCTATTTTGCAAAAATACATAATCAAGACAGGAAATTGGACCAAAATGATGGAAGTGCAGCAAAGAAATAAAGTGAAAAGTATTGGAAGTGGAATTTGATTCCAGCATACATTTATTTATGGATGAAATAGCCAACTGTGGGAACATTGACGGTGCTGGAGTTCACCACACGCTGGATGTGCAGCCGGAGAAACTTATTGAAGGTGACGGTAGCGACACACAAAAATGGCCGTGAGGCCTGTGGTGATGTTGCATCAGAGGAAGTGCTTCCACTGAAACATCTCATCGTAAAAGAATAGTCAGAGATGACATTAAATGTACAAAGTGTAACATTTTGGAAACTGATTCAAGTTTACAAATTTACAAATTGTCTAAGGTCTAGAAAATATGTTTGTTCCATGTAAGAAGTTATACACTTACAAAAGGAAGAAAAAGACAAGCAGAGTTTAAACTACTTGTTAAGTTTTTCACAAAGAAATGAAACACTTGAAATTTCAATGTATTAAATTATAGCATACTAGGAGAGAGTTTTTTTGAAAATTTTTTTGTTTTTTTACATTATTGTTTAATCTCCTTATAACCTCCTTCTTCTTAGTCACCACACTGTTGTCCATGTACATGACTCCTTTTTCCTTTTTGCTAAATCCCTCCACCCCCTCACCTCCCCCAACCTTAGCTGTCATCCTGCTCTCCATCTGAGTCTGTCTCTATTTTGCCTGTTCAGTTTGTTCATTAGATTCTACATATGAGTGAGATCACATGATATTTGTCTTTCTCTGACTGGTTTATTTTATTTAGCATGATGTTCTCCAGGTCCATCCACACTGTCACAAAGAGTAAAATTTTCTTCTTTTTTATGGCCAAGTAGTATTCCATCGTGTAAATATCTCATAGTTGTTTTACCCACTTATCTACTGATGGACACTTAGGCTGCCTATGTATCTCAGTGATTGTAAATAACCCTGCAATAAACATAGGGGTTCTCATGTTCTTTTGAATTAGTGTTTTGGGTTCCATCAGATATATTCTAAGAAGTGGTATTGATGGGTCAAAAGGCCCTTTTTAATTTTTTTAGGTATCTCCATACTGCTTTCCACAGTGGCTGTACCAATCTGCATTCACCAATAGTGCAAAAGGGTTCCCCTTTCTCTACATCCTTGCCAGCACTTATTGTTTGTTGATTTATTGGTAAAAGACATTCTGAGAGGTGCGAGATGGTATCTCATTGTGGTTTCATTTTACATTTCTCTGATAATTAGTGAAGTTGAGCATCTTTTCATATGTCTATTGGCCACCTGTATGTCCTCTTAGAGTTTTTTAATTTTTTGACAAAAAAAGTTCAAGGTTATGGAAAAATAGTAATCCTTACCATGGTATAATTGTAATTTTTTTCATTTATTATTAAGATCACATTCCACAACTTCAACTCAGCTTGTACACACACACATGACATTATGTATATATATATGTATATAAAACACCTATCCTGTATTCTTTAATATATTTAATACCTGCAGTTTCATTTATATGAATTTATGCCTTGGTGATTTTTATTTGTTTTAAACTGCAAATTGTTTACAAATATTGTATGCAAAGAATAACAGTTTTATTTAAAAGTATTTACTATGTACTAAATACTGTTTTAAGATATTTATGTATTTCCTTTGATCTTCATGTTGACCAAATTATGTATATTTGATTAGTGTGTGGTATTTAAATACAGAAAATCTGAATCTAGGGCTTCTGTTCTTAAGTATAAAACTATAGTTTTGTTTTGTTTTGTTTTTTTGAGAATTTTATGAGTTTACTTGGGCCAAAATTGAAGATATAGGCTAGGAAACGAGATCTCAAATGCTAATTTATGTTTTATTTTCTTTTTTCCAATAAAAATATATTTACTTATTTTGTTGTTGTTTAAGTACAGTTGTCTCCATTTTCCTGCCATCCCTTTCCCCTGTAACACTCACCTCCACCTTCCACCCTCAATCCTAACCCCCCTTTCTCTCTGTCCATGGGTTCTTTATATGTGTTCTTTGGAAACCCTTCCCCATCTTTCCCCTGTTATCCCCTTCCCCCTCCTCTCTGGTTACTGTCAGTTTGTTCTTTATTTCAATGTCAATTTTGCTTACTTGTTTGTTTTGTTGACTAGGTTCCTGTTAAAGGTGAGATCATATGGTATTTGTCTTTTGCTGACTGGCTTATGTCACTTAGCATAATGCTCTCCAGTTCCATCCATGCTCTCTTGAAGTGTAGGAGCTCCTTCTCTCTTTCTGCTGCATAGTATTCCATTGTGTAAATGTACCACAGTTTTTTGATCCACTCATGATGTTTTGTTATTATTGGAGGTTTTAAATTTTTACAAGTTGGAAATTCTTAAATATATTCAAATAATTTTATTAAATGTAGAAGCTTTTCTTGATGATTTTGTAAAGTATAAATTCAATACAATGCACACAAATCTCACTTAATATATTTATCTATTTTTATAAATATAGTGAAAGAAAATTTTCAGTATGATTCTTCATATTTATTTAGATTATCTTATTGATCATTATATTATTTAAATTATAGGTATGTATTTCTAAATTTTAAGTAAATTTGGAACTAGAAAATGCCTCAGACCACTGTTTCCCAGATTCAGTCTATGAATTACATAACGTAGATTATGAGAGTCATTAACATAAAGTGAATATCTGTGCCTGTTATTTACTGAATGATTGAGACTCTAGCTCAAGAGTCAACAATGTTACCTCAATTCCACCCAGTTAATTCTGCTATGCTCTCCAGTTTATGAAACAGCTTCTTAGACATTATTTAGTTAACCTTATGTAGAAATTATGTTGATAAGAAAACTAAAGCTCCCTTATATTTTTTCCTTTCATTTAAAATGTGTTTACAGTTATTTCTAGAATACTTAGGCTTTGCAATAGAGTGCATTTTTAAACTGAAGATTGGTAACAATCTTAATATCCAAATATAGGTTTAAATCATTTCACAGATTTTGTTTTCATTTCTTTATGTTCTCCTATGACTGATAGAATTATATTTTGACTTATAGTGTAGTTCTCAAGTGAATCTGCAATTCCTTGTTATTTTTCTCCAAAAATATTTTATTAAAATATTGGCATGAATCGCACTTGAAAACTCTAACATTAGAAAACTTATAAATAAAATTGTTAACAAACTTAGTTTTAATGACAAATATTAATAAATTATTTGTATAAAAGCTGGTCAAAATTTGGGGGAAGTTCCTAATTTTCCCCATCTCGAAACTAGTGTTAGCAATACTTGAATGATAAAATATTCTATCCCTTTTCAAGGTTCACCTGGCTCAGTGGATAAGTATGAATTTAGGGTCATCGAGGCCTTAATTTGAATGTGCTTGTAGCCAGTTACTACCTGTGCAACTTTAGACAAATATTTAACTTGTATTTGTAATTTTTTCACATGTAAAATGAACAAAGTTCACGTATAAGTAATGGATGTTACAAATATCAAATAAGATGAGATGGATATAAAATGACTTTTACATAATTGGCATTCAACAAATGTTGGTTTCCTCTCCCCACCTTCTACTAGTGTTAGCTGGGTTGACTGACTTCTGTTGTCCTGTCCTGTCACAAAGCCTTTCCAGTTCTGAATCCCAAATCATCCCCCCCCAGGCCCACTATCACCTCACCTTTTCTTCCCCCTCCCTCCATAAGGCAATATGTGCAGTGGGACACTGGGAGCTAGAAAGTCATCACGTGTGCCAGATCCTTCACTGGAGAGAACCTCCTGTCGGCTCTACTTCCTCCTACTCGGAGTGGTGGCTGGATTTCCTTGGTTTAGGTTTTTGACCCCAAAGTATCTTTGTATATGGGCTTCTACAGATTGAAGTTTTGTTTTGATTAGTTATATTTAAAATGAGATATTAGCAATGTAGGTCCAGTTTGAAACTTATGTTTTGAATTTTTTTTAATAGGCTCCAAAACCAAGGAAGGAGTGGTTCATGGTGTGACGACAGGTAAGCTCCACGGGCTTATACCCAGGGGTGAGGGGACAGTGCCCTGTGAGCTGTGGGGAACCGGTGCCCGTCATTCAGGATGTAGTTGTGAACAGCCCCCACACCTGTAGAGGAGCAGTCTAAGGAAAATCAGCTCTGTGTAATCTTAATTCTTTATGAAATATGTTTAAACAGATAAATATTTATTGTGAATAAATCAAACAATATATTTAACTGTTGAGAATGATGACTGAAATGACAAGCTATGTTTAATTTACAAAGTAGTATAGAAATGGAATATTCTGACTTAGGCCAGGAGATTTCTACCTACAAAATCCAAGGAAAATAAATTCTTCCACTTAGGTAACCTCAAGATAAAATCCAGAAAATTCTACCAAAACCCCATCCTTTTTTTTTTTTTTTTTTAATCTCAGGACATTATTATTTTAGTTGTGAACTTCATGTATCACATTATAGGAAAATATGATAGTGTAGTTAGTCTGGACTTACTGAAATGACGTCTTTGAAGTTGCTTTAAAGATCAAAAAAATAAATTATATCAGTTTACTCATTTTCCCCTAATAAACGTATGGTGTAAAGAAATTCCTACTGTTGGAGATTTTCTAAAGGCTTTGATTCTTATAAAAAGAAATTTACTATGTGTAATGAATACACTTAATTTTCAACGTGTTCTAATTTAAAGTTTCTTACAAAATTGATTTATAATATACTGTTCTTTATTTTCTCCAAATTTTTAATTTGTATACCAATTCAAAACTATATCTTAATTGTAGAATTTTGCTTAATGTGAAAGGTTAGATTTACTATATCTATTCTAAAAGTTGGTGCCTTTTTCCTTCCTAGAATTTTATTGTTAGTTGAAGTCAAACATAAATTTAATTATTGATGTTAATATATTAATTACAGCTATACAGCCAATTCTTTTTAATGAATTTAAAGTTATTTATTGAGTATCTACTGGGAAATTAAATATAAAGAAAAATGAAATAGGCTGTCTGATCTGATGACCTCAAAATACACTGGCGGAGGCAGACAGACACCCTGGGAAATAACAGTGCATCGTAAAGGGCTCAATAGTAGAGATATATTTAAAATTTCATGGGGTTACAGGAGTAGGAAGGAGGACACTTGTTGAGAGGAGGGGTTTCTATGAAATTTGACAGTTGAGGTGGGTGTTAATTCTAACACCAGCTTGAACTTGCTAAGCGAACAGAGGGCTGTCTGAGCAGGACGAAGGCTCCCGGCCAGAGGGGGCTCAGTGAGCCAAGTGGGAAAGACCGGCACATTTGGAGGAAAAAATAAGTGTTTAAAAATATGATACCATCAATTGGTTGGGAAGAAAGTATCCTTTTTGACCCTGGTTATAAGGTTTTACCCTTAACAAAATGCATTTATTAGTTGCAAAATATACTAAGTTGAGTATGTTTCTTTTCCTTTTGTTTTTCACCCTTTGGTTGAGATGTCAGTGAACAGAGAAACAGTGTGAAAGGCTAAACAGGAAAATAAGAGTCAAGGTTAATAGATAAATCTGCTAGAAAAATCAAGTCCTAAAGAAAGTTTTTAAAATGTATTTATTATTATTACATGTATACCCTGTCATTTTGTAATGCAACTAATTTACTTATTCTTACAATGACGAAACCTAATAAAAGTATGGTAAAGTACAAAGTACATTTTATTGTGGAGTTTATGTTCATTAAAATAGATTAAGGTTTATATATATATAAATAATTAAGTATTATAAAAATAAATAGTTGGCAAAATTATGAGTCTGTAAAAAGATAAAAAATTACCTTTGTCTTTGTGATTTTGTAACAAGAAAATGTTAATTATCAAGCAAAGTTTTCTATTCATGTTCTTGGGGAAAAAATAACAAACTGGAGCACATTAACTGCATAATAAAATATATTTTTATTTGCTACTTTTAATGGATAAACATTTTAGAAATGTTTAAAAATGTGAAATTGCTAGTACAGCGTTTCACTGGCATTTTAATTGGACTTTGCATTGGGAACAGCCATTACTCCTTATGAGGCAGTGGCAACATCCCAGAGGTGGTAAAAAGCCAATATTCAGCAACACTTGCTGGGTGCACTTCCTGGTTTTAGACTCTAGGGCCACTCCCTTTCCTCCCCCATTGCCTAGGACCAGGAGTAAGCCTCTTCATCCTTACAGACCTCCATAGCTTCAATGATCTAGTATATTTGAAACCCAGTTGCTTTGTCCAAACTGTTTAATCATTGACCTTGCCCAACTGGTGACATGAAATCTGTACAATAATCATATGGCTAGCACATAAAACCTAGCAGTGGACATGGTAAAATTCCATGGGTTCCTCAGACTGGGAATTATCCAGAGAGGATGAGTACAAGCACAAAACATAGTAAATAAAGGTGTCTCTGTTTGCTTAGGGTATAGTCTGCAAAAAAATATCACCCCAGACCGCAAATCCCTGAAACATGGGGAAAAAAGCAGACAAAAAGTGAGTCTGGGGCAAAAAGAAAAGAAGGCAAACATTGTATAGGTAGCAATAACAGATACAAGCCCTAGGTTTTGCGAGCAAAATGTTATAAGGTTTAGATGAAGGGAGGGTGTTTTATTTCTGTATTTACTTAGACATTATTAAAAGAGCAGATTCTCTTGTTCTTTGCCTCTCTTTCATGGAGCTCTTTATTTAACCCAACAGCCATTTTAAATTGTGCTTTAAAAAATCTATTTATTTGTTTATTTTTAGAGACAGGGGAAGGGAAGGGAAAAAAGAAGGGGAGAATCATCAATATGTTGTTCCCTCTTGCGCTCCTCTTACTGGAAATCTGACCTGCAACCCAGGCATGTGCCCTCACTGGGAATCAAACTGGTTACCCTTTAGTTCACAGGCCAGCACTCAACCCATTGGGTCACACCAGCCAGGGCCATTTGTACTTTCTTTGTTTGGTAATTGCATGGAGGGAACATGAAAAGATTAATTCAGCAATTATATCAAAGAGTGTCTTGGAGAATTTTTGATATAAAATTAAACCTCTGCTTCTGCATCCAATCCTGAACTACTGATACTGTTTTCTAATTTTTTAACTTATGTTAAAAAAACTACTGAAGAACCATATTTTAATTTGTTTTGTGAAAAGAAGTTTTACGTATGTTCAACAAACCTCTTCAAAAACAATCATATTATTAAGAGCCCTTTTGTTTCAACTACCTGAACTTTTAAGGAAGGATCAAAGGTCCCTCATAATCATCCCTTACTGTACTGTTTATTTCTGATAGTGGTGTGTATGAGCATGGATGTGCCATGTGACTCAGAAAGTGTGGTGAAAAGGAATCTTTTTAGTGAGATAAAAGAATTGGCACTGAAATTGAAATAAAGAACTAAATTTCAGGCTGAGTCTGCTACAAGTGTAACTGCACCTGTAAGCATAGCTTTCTGCAAACTTTCCTTAAAAAAAGGCAAACCAGACTCACATTGCTTGTGGTGATAAATTTGTGATCATTAAATGTGCAGTACCTTCTAGTGATCCAACCAAAATATCTTAACAAAGATTAGATATTTGTGTCCATGCTCACTTAGAAATCTCTATAGCTTTTATTTCTTCTGACCCTTCAGCTATCTATGGTATTGTAAGTAGAAGTCTTTACAACCTGACAGCTAGTGGAAATAAAATTATTTTAAGTTGCTGTCATTCCATCATCTCTTAATCTGTTATTGCTCTGGATTTATCCCAGTGGCTGAGAAGACCAAAGAGCAAGTGACAAACGTTGGAGAGGCGGTGGTTACAGGGGTGACAGCAGTTGCACAGAAGACAGTGGAGGGAGCAGGGAACATTGCAGCTGCTACCGGCTTTGGGAAAAAGGACCAGCTGGGCAAGGTATGGCTGTGTTCCTTTTACTTTGCACTTGTAGCTTGTGAGATCGCAGAGTGTTTTCATGCAAGGCTCTAGACAGGAATAAGAGGCCTACTTGGGAGGGATGGCCGACCCTCCCCGACAAAAAGTACTACTTTGATTCGAGTATTGTTTATTGAGGTACCAACCCAGATAAATGCCATGGAGATTGTACAATAATCATGATTGTTTCATTTTCTGGAAGAAAGTTCATGAAATGAACACTGTCATAAGTGCAACAGTGACATTTCAGAAATAATGGGTGCTTTCATGTTGGCTATGAATCTTGGAATTTCTCTTTATCAGAATCTAACAAATCACTTTGTGCCTAGTTTCTAAATTTTCAAAATGAAGATCTTTTACTTGATTTCTTTGCAATGACATCCTATTATATGATGCATTTAAACATCATGTAACAGTTAATTGCCAAATAGATTTCTGGGAACTGAGGAACTTAAAGTGCATCACAATCAGAAATCATGGTTTTGGGATGATTTTAAAATTCTCCGAAGAATTTTGACTTTGCATTCTTGATCCAATTATGACTCTAGTACAATTATATAAAATACATCATGACTTTCTCTTTAACCAGGAAAGTAATAGAAAACAAGGTGTCAAATGTAGGATAAAATTTTATAAATTTAATGGCCACAGAGCAGAACAATTTTTGCTCGTTCCCTGCCACAATGGCGCCTCCATGCTGTTCCTTGAACAAGTCAAGCATGCCCTTGCCCTGGCTGCTCCCTCTGTCGGTAAAGCTCTCCCCCAAGATCGTGTACTTGGCTAACTCCCTCACTCCTCATGCCTTTGTTCACGACACCTTCTCAGTGAGGCCTGGCTGTACCTGTTTAGACTGGGCACCATTCTCCACACCTGTGGTAGTCCTGACCTCCCTACCCTTTATTTTTTTCCTTTATTACTAAAGCATTGTCACCTTAAAAATAGTAAATAAGTTATTTTTTATGTATGTTGTTTATTTTATTTCTGCTTTAAGTACCATGAAGGTAGAATATATTTTGTTCACCGATATTTCACAAGGGTCCAGAAACATGACTGACATGTAGTAGACAATTGATACATATTTATTAAATTAAGGAGAAAAGGAAGAAAGGAGATAAGTAAATAAGCAAAGTGACTTTCACTTTTATGTATTGAATAATTATAGAGCTAGCAACTATGGCTATTCAAGCGTCCAAAGCTTTAACTGACAAAATTTTGGAATAGATATCATGAAAATGGTAAGGTAGTAGCCTCATTTGCTGGTGAACTGCCCTCAGTTGTCTCCACTCCATGTAATCCTGTGCAGCACGCCTACCTTGATGGGTCATGGGAACATTGATAATGTAAAGACAGGACTAACAACCTGAACATATTTAGATCTTATTGCATGGAGTTACATTGTCTGGGACAATTGATGCTAACTATGGAAAATGTGGACTGGGCTCCTAGTGAAGTTCTTCAGCTAACACTTACATGTATGGCTGATAATGGTAGTACCCCTTTGTGCAGAATATGCTTTTCAAATATTCTTATTACTTGTGCTAGTAATTATACTCATTCCCTTTTTCTATATGAAATCAAAATTACATTGATGACTTTATTACCTTTCAAAATATAGAGGAGACTTTAGATATTAGTATAGAGATAATTAACCTGTTTTGTGTCTCAGATCCTTTGGCCAATCTAATAGAAGCTATGCACCATCTTTCTCCCAAAAATGCACACTCCCATACACACACCAAAGGCTGAGTGGGATCACGGAAGGCTGTTGACAGACAGAGCCCATGACCGAGACCAATGCCCTGATTATAGTTGAGAAATGTGAAATCTACTGGGGGCAGCAAGCAGACCAAGTTCACACAGACAGCCGGAACAGACTGGACACCTGTAGCGCTTTCCCATCTGTTAGGTCTCTGCCCCAAGCACTTCCTCGTACACTAGCTTCCTTTGGGTTCTCATAAACTGATGTATGACAACCAGATTTAACTAGAGAAATTCTTTGCTTTAGAATATTAAGGAACCAGGGAAACATGTACCACACCCCACACCCCCATTTAAAGCATGCAGTGTAAAATGCAAACGGCATGAAAGTTTTCATTTCTTACAAAGTTGGGCTTGTGTTTTACCCTTCTAGAAGACTGCTACGTATTTTAACATTTTAAGGCAGAAATCTAAATAGTGTAACAAATTTAATCATTTGGAGATATTTCCTCTTTGAGGTACTTTTAGGCTCTTACAAATTTCTAATGTAAAAACGAAGCCATAAAACCTAGAAATCACAACACAGTTGTAGGAAAGAACACAGCAAAACATTGCACTGGAGTTAAAACGGCAGACTTTCATCTCTGCTCTGTTACTGACCGACTGGATGACCTTTTGCAGATCTCCTAAGATTCTTTCTCCCCTAATGAGGAAACTATACTAGAAAATTGGTTAAAGCCCAATTTAGCAATAAAGTTCTGAATTTCTATAACTTAAGGAAGACACCGATAAACTTCATTCATTGTGGTCACAACTATGGGATGCAAAAAAAAAAAAAATCTAGGGAGTTTAAATAAAGTGGTTGAATTCATCCGTTAGAAAATTTGAAATAATTTAATTTTATCATTCAAATTCTGATCAAAGTGATTCTGGTGAAGGGAAATAAGCAATTTATTGTTGCTTTAACCATTTGTTCCTGACACCACTGAGGAAGTCATGCTTTAAGAAATAATACTTATTCACTGTGTGCCAGAAACTTTGTGAGATATTGAAGTTAAAATAATGAGAAAACCTTACTCTGTTTATCTCTTCATTTAGCATATTCTCTAGTGATAAAGATCAATACTAATCATCACATAATCAGCGTGTAATTTTTAACTGTGATAACTGCTATGGAGTACCTAATGCTGAGAATAGCTAAAAGGTATCATACAGCTCTTACAGGACAGGGGTGAGAGTGCATCACACAGGCTTCCCTGAGGAAGTGTGCTTGAGCTGAGATCTGAAAGGGAAAAAGTGACTGGCAATTAATAAACAAGCAAGAGTTGAAGGAAAATATTCCAGGCAAAAGCAAAAATATAAGGAAATGTTATGTGTTATGAGAGGACTGTAGCAAATCACAAAGGTCTATGCTGGGAGCCCGAGGAAATTAGGAGGAAGAGACTGGACAGGTGTCCAGGGCCACATCTTGGCTGGCTACAAGAAGAATGCTGGTCATTATTTTATAATAAAGGACCCCGTTAAAGCTTTTTAAGCAAGTTTTATGTCAAGTTAAAAGTTTGCATGTTGAAAACATGTCTCTGCCTCAATGGGAGGAAACAGATTAAAGGATGCTTGCAGTGGTAACCAGGGGCATTTAGTGGGTTGTGATGGGAAGGGGAGATGACTGTATATACCAATCAAATACAGTGTTGATGGGGGAAAGGAAAGAAATGGTTTAATTCAAAGACTATGAAGAAGGTAATATCAACAAGATCTAGTGATGTATTTCATGAGGTCTGGGAGAAGACGGATGTGACAAGTAGGGCTACTAAATGTTAGCTTGTAGAGTGGATTCATGGTGGTGCTGTTCTCCTGGTGGTCAGAGCCTTTGTTAAAGACCAGGAACTCTTCAAGAGGAATGGCTCTGTTAGTGTTCAGCCTTCATGCCTTTTAAGGATATTTGTCCCCTAACTCTGAGGAGAGAAAGGTTTCTTCCTTCATTCTAGAAGGAAGAAAGGTCACTCTGTCACTCCGTCCCTTCTTTTCTGACTTTCTTTCATTTTTTTCTTTTTGGGTTTGTTTGTATTTAAACCAAGAGTTCTAGTAAGCTCATATTTCATTTGTCTCTCTTTTTTTGTTTTTTTTTTTTGTTTTGCCAAATTTATCTCTTTGTGACATACTATATTTGGTATATGTCTCTTTTTGATGCTAACAGGGAGAAATGACCACAGATACCTAAGCATTTTTGTGAATTTCATCATACAAATGAAGCCACCCTTAAAAATAATTTCTAATTGTAAACTATTAGTTTAAAGGACAAATAAGATGCCTTGAATTTTACAAATTTATTTTATCAAATATTATTAGCTTCTCTATTTAATATATCAGAATAATACATCTAAACTATAGTTTTACCTGTGAGCACAGAAGTGGTTATCAGCCATATAAATTTTTTTCTGAAGCTCATCATTTGATTGGCATAGTAGAAACAGACCACAAATGCATCAGCAGGGGTATTCAAGTTTTAAGTTCAAATAAACAGTGATGTTGTAGGGGGAAAATTTGTTTCCCACTGAGAACAAGTGATCTCCTAGTTCCAGTAATGTTATATACAGAAAGTAACTCGACGAGAGGTGTTCTCTAGTGCCACCATGTTTAAAACACACAGCTCATATCTAGGACATTCGTTCCATCTCAACTCCTCAACAATGCTTTGCATGTGGTTCTGCTCAGATCCTCCTTGGACAAATGAGTGCTTCTCTCATGCCTTCTGGAATGCCTTGCAAGAGTCGGACCTCAGGATCCCTGAAGTTTGTATTTTTGTTATTTTCTAGATTTACAGAGTGTGAAAGTCTTGAAAAAACTACAAATCTGCTACCCAGTGAATAGTATAGCAGTCAGCTTCATTTACACATTCCATGGAGGCACTGACCAATCTACATAGAGATTAATGCTTTCATGAAAGAAAAAATTGGAAATATTTATAGCCTCAGATTTTTGATGTACTCAGGTTCATATATTTTCTCTGTATTTTCTTCAAAATTAGAAGGAAGTTCCTAAACAATGCCAATGTGGAAACATTCAATCAGATTATAAGCAACTTTTATAATCTCCAGCACAGACCAATGTTGATTTCAAATGGACAGGCATCTGCATATTCTGTGATGCTGCTGCAATTCAAAAGAGGATAGCTAACCAAGTGTCTGCTTGATGAATAAAACAAAGCAGGATAGAAAAATGTCAGGTTTGACATTATGATCTATAGCATTTAAGTGTCTTTCTGCTTAATTCCTTTGACTTACTAGAGCTCTCATATTTACCTTGATGCAAATTTATTTTTAAACACTTGAGTGTGATGGACCATTTGATTAAATGATTAATCAGATGATGGATGTTGCCATCAGCTAAGTCATTTTATGTTGACTTCAGAAATAAGCCAAAGGTCACAGGCAACCTTCCAGATTTCTTTGAAGAAGCGTACACAGATCATAGGTGTAATCTTAGCATCGTTCATCAACAGGTAATTGGAGATGTCAAGATTGTAAAATATTTTATTTTATAGTGCATGGACACAGACAACAGTGTGGTGATTACGAGGAGAAAAGAGATGGGTGGAGGTAGAAGAGGGTATGGGAGGATAAATGGTAATGGAAAGATACTGTAAAAATCAAAACATAAATGTTTAAAGATGGTCAATATATTATATCAAACAATTAAAATTTTGATTCTTGCCTTTGTGTTTGATCTCAGAAAATAGCCAACATGACTATGAGTTATATTTACACCTAAACTAAAACACTTGTGGCACAATGATTGTCTCTGATTTGTATTCTAGGTGGGAGCTATATATACTATTAATAGCATTGTAATCTTTAATTAAAAAATAATGTGGTAATTAAAGAAAAGACAAATTGAATATTTTTTCTATATATATGCATAAAATCAGTATTTTGGCATGTGGTATGTCAAAATCAATATTTTATGCTCATGTGAGAAGACTCTCCCATGTTAGATACACTGTCTCCACTTAGAAACACATCCATTATGATGGTTTTTTTTGTGTCTAATAATATATATTTCACTGGGCCGGGGACGGATGAATCATGGTGCCTAATGACCCTTAATCTTGTAAAGTTGTAAATAGAAAAGTGCACATTAATTATATATAAAGAAGCAAGGAACTTAGGCTTATAGTTATGTTTTTATTGAAATTCAGTAGCAGTTAGTCATTGAATGGGCACTTTACATGTGCCAGACACTCAGCTGGGTATGGTGGGGAACACAAAAGTGACACTTGAATGGTTCCTGCCTTCAAAACTGTGCAGGCCAGGGGTGACAGCTGGCCTGCTCCCACCTGGGACAAAGGCACATCTCTCATCTTTGATGACATGTAATTGTTTCTGTGATAGGGGAAAAAACAGTTTTTGTTAGAAATGAGAGAGAGCTATTTTTCAATGTATATTATACTTAACATTTTGTTTTGTCAGTGTACTATGAAATTACCTTATACATATAGAGATTAGGGCCATAATATTTTAGCTGTTGACACATAATACACTTCCACTGAGTTCTAGAAGCAGTGGTTAATAATCTGTAAGCACTACAATCACGCAATATATACATGATTACAAATTCAATTTCAGTCTTCTAAGAACTGATTGGGGTGATAGTATTGTTTGTTAAAAAAATGTATTACAGCAAGAATATGATAAAAATGCTGCAAAGCACACTAACAACAGCTTTAAATAATATTTGTGTTGTTGGTTTATTATTTCTTATATGCCCAAGATGGATTAAAATTCTCCTGAATGCAGTGTGAGAGCAGTGATTATACCTTTCGAACCCATCTTCATCGTGCATGTGCTAACACCTATTGGTGATGTCTCTTCACATATAATCATGACACATTTTATAGTGTTTTATTAATCTGAGGCTATTACAGGTAGGATGATTTCACATTCAGGTGGGTTTTTTTTTTTTTTAACTTCTATCACCATCTGAGCCATATTTTCTCCCTATAATTCAGTGAAGAACCTAGAAAAAGAACATTACTGTGTTTAGGTGACATATAAACAGATCTTAAGATGTGCTTATGTATTATCACATACAATAGTCTTACCCCAGCTTCAGTGATAACCAACTTGTTTGTCCCTAAAAAGAAAGAACTTGATTTTTTCCTATTTCAAAAATTAGATTTTAGTTTTTTTAATAATCAGGAAGACAATTGTTGATGTGTTTGCTTTGTCAAGAGAAAAATAGAAAAAGAGGTCCTGTGGGTCTCAGATATTCAAAATATACAAAAAATCTCAGATAGAATATATTGTCCTGAATTCAAGAAATACATGTGAGGTAAATGGGGTACCAGCTGTGTTTTGCATGCAAATACATAATTATGGGGACCAGGGTTGGACAATCCATCTCAGCAATCCAGTTGTTCTTCTGTGAGGGGAAAATGAGTAGTTTGTCAAGTCAAACATTAAATAATTCTTTTATCGGGAGCTTTATTAAATCTTTAGCAAACATTTGAATATTTAAGTTACAATTTATATACCATCTATCAGGTGACTTTGGAGTCACTAACAGATATTTATAAACACTCCAAAAATAGTATTTAATTCTTACTAAGGCTATACTGTATATTGATGCAAAGAACACTGAATCATAAATTATGTTTGCTGAATAATTAATTACTCAACAAGTAAGTGAATAAATGAAAACATAAAAAGAAGAAGTAAGTATTTTATCTTCCTAATCGGAGGTGGACACCCCTTACCTTTCTCTTGTGTTCTTCATAGTAACACACTATCACGAATGTATTTGGAATTCAATTTATAAAGATAAATTCTGCTGCAACTTTATGGATTCTAAAGAAAAATGTGAATTTTTAATTTAAGGACTTCAAATGGATCTTAACTGTCTATGCTTACAAAGGAACTGTGTAAGTCTCACAATCCATTATAGCAAATCAGCTCCAATCTACACACTCATACGAACATTTTATCCTATTTGATTATTGGGAATCCTCAAAAAGTAGAAAATCATTCTTTCAATATATGTTAATGCCACACAGGTTTAATCCTTGTCATATAACTTCATCTGAGACTCTAGTTCTTGTTCAGTGGATAGTATATTACTAGTGTCTCTAGGAGAATTGAGGATATGCACTTCCTACTATGTCACGGAGTTTTAGGATTAATATAATTGCCATGCAAAGCATTGAATGCTATTTAAAATGCTTTAGTTTATTTTTTAATACTCATGTACAGTAGCTCCTTTAAAAATAATCTCCACCAAATAGTAATAACTGCTTCTAATAACAATCCTCCTTCCACAGTATTCTTTCTGCAAAGGGGAATTAACATGTTTGAGTTTGAAGTAAAGCCAGTTCGTAAGTGTTCTTACTAACGCAGCCCTGTATCTGTTTCCATCCACCACAACAGTCAGCGGGCCTTTATCTTCCTATGAGGTGTCGGGCTTACCTGCAGCATTTAATTCAGCCACATAGAGGGAAAGCATGGCTTTGTGTGGAGGGCGTGAGTTTCAAGTCAGGGACCATGCAGTTGGTCTCGCCTGTCTCCTTTGCTGGATGATGTCCTCTCGCCTCTCTGAGCACAGATTTTCTCATCTGTGAAATAAAAGTGTTGGATTAAATGAGTTCAAAACATTTTGAGTCTATTTAATGGCTTGGATTTTAGGTTAATTTGTTCAATTATACATTGCCAGACCTCTGGCAACTCATTTAACCTTTCTAAACCAAAGCCACTCATCTGTAACTGGCCAGCCACTGCACGGAATCAGAGTGTAAATTAAATGAAACAATGCAGCAAAAAATAAACAATCAGCTGTAATACATTATACAGTTAAAATATTTTGCCAGTGGTGGGGCGGGGAATGCAGACAACTGTAACTGAACAACAATAAAGTAATTAAAAAAAACACTAAATCAAAAAAATGTATCTTGCCAAGAAGAGATGCCTTTCCTCTAAGACTTGTGTTAAATAAATGATTGTAGAAAGTCTTTTCCATATTTGTTGACATTTTGACGATATTTAGTAAATAAATTGTACAATGCAAAGAAGGAAAAACTTCTTTAATCATTTCACTTTATTTAACTAAATAAAATGAAATCACACTACTATTTGTCCTTAGATTTTCCCAAAGTAATGTGGTTCCATTGAATATTACACCCATGTTTTAATTAGAAAGAAATGATTTGGGGAAACACTGGAATAAGCAAAGTTAAAAAGTTTCTCTTTTAAACTGAAAAGAAAATCTCAGAACCCTGACGGGTTAGGGTTATAGGTGCTGTCTTTCCTAATGCTTTTTAGATGCCAAACCCAGGGAGAAGGGTTCTAGGTGTTCAGTGAAACCCAGGTTTGAGATTCCCTGGGCTAACTGAAACTGTCCCTACCCATTCTTTTTCTCCTTTTCTAAATAATAACCAGTTTTTAGGTCTGGATTAAAGAGATTTAGGAAGATTGAGGACGCAGCATCCCATATCTGAGCCCTATTCTTTCACAGCCATTTTCTATAAGATCCCTTGCAATAAGGAAAACACACACACACACACACACACACACACACACACACACACAACCATGACCCTCTTCATTCATACGAGGCTTTTGTGCTAAATCCTGATAAAGCTCCCCTCTGACTCAGATAGAGGTAGATCTAAGCAGTTTGTATCTCTGAAAATGGGCTGAGGCATCTTCTTTAGGCTTCTTTGTTTTAAACCCAAAGAGAGAGAAGTTCTTAATTTGAAGGGAGCCAGAGGGTTTTTCCTGAAGCTAATTTTTCATGCCAGAACTTTCTAAAATGGTAAGGGTTTCAGAGAATGAACAGCCTCAGGGTCATCTGAATTCGACCCCTTCATAATCTTTAAGACCCTGTTTTTAATTCTATTTTAGTTATTTGCAGTGGGACACACTTGTTATATAAATATTTAGTCAAATTTAAGATATATTTATTGCCAGACCTTAACAAGAACTTAAAGTTTCCTCTCCCGAAGTTCATTTGAAAATGGAGTGGTATGTCTACAAAGGGTGAAGGAGGAGGAAATCTCTATGTTCTTGATGTGGTCTGGTTTTCATTACACATAGCTATTAATATCCTGGGGTGACTCTCTGATGTGGTACATTATATTATCTAAATATGTTTGGTTGGTGCCCCCTAATCTCCGGGGTCTAGGGTAACCACACTCTCCTGCCCCTCACTGCCTCTATTCCCCATGTTTCCTTTGCTCAATCTCTGCTTACTCTTACTCTTTGTTCCAAGTTCTGATATTGGCCCATGAAAAACCTGGGAGTCCCTGTCATACCAACCTCAACTCTGAGGAATCAGAGTGTGTGGGGGAGTGAGCTTAAATTTCCCAACGTGGTATGTCAGCCCATGTGCCTGTATGGTCGTTTGCTCACATTCTGTGGGCATTGGGACGGATCAGCAGGTCCTGCTCCTCAAGTGGCATCTTCAAACCTCAGTTACTGCTGGCACCCACAAAGGCAAGCTCCACTAATACTTTCCTTTAAATCTCTTTCCCTGAAGACCTCTCCTCCTCCTTTCTTTTTATTCTGTACAGGTGGAAAAATAATGGAAGTGTATGGCATTTGGACTTTAAAAATTTAGTTTGTTGTCTCAACTGTGAGCTTATTTCCCAGCAATCCTTGTACCATCTACTTAAACATGGGGTAGGGAAGGGACCCAGGGTCACAGTGCCCTCAGATGATGTTTCATATTTTCAGTAATTTTTTGTTGGAGATGTCCATTCAATCACCAATAATGATTGGATAGTAAATTGATACAAAATATTATTGTAGACATAGTGAAAATACATATTGAAATTATGCATATCCTTTGCCAAACAATTACACTTCTGAGTTTAAATGCTCACAAATTTAAATATAAGGATGTTCATCTCAGCATTGATTATAACAAAAAATTGAAAAAATGCTAGAAGTTTGACAATAAAGACTTAGATAAATGCACTGTGGTTGATCTGTAGAGTGGTGAGCAGTCATTAAAATGTTGGTGTAGAAGAAGAATTAATGGAGTGAAAGGATGTTCTGGCTGCATTAAGTGAAAAGAACAGGTCACAAAACAATAGGAACAGCTTTTATAGTATAACCGATTTTCATTTTAAAGACACCTGTACATGATGTATGTATGTAGAAAAACCTAAAGTAAGTTCAAAAACCGGGCTCTAGGGTTTTTCTCAAGTAAACTCTCTTTGTATTTCTGACCCCATAATCCTTTGCTCTGGGGAACTGTCTCATTCACTGTGGATGTGTCCCAGCCCCCGGCCATACTTGCCAGTGGTGCTCCCCTGGGATTGTAACAACCACAGAAAGCTCTCCCACTTTGCCCTTGAAGAAATACCTGTTTCTGGGTCATGGATTACATTTTGTGGTCTTCCTTTGCTTACTTACATATTTTAAAATTATCTTTAATAAGTGTGTATTTATAACAAAAAGTCTCATAAGTAGTACTTACAACATTTCACACTATTCGGCATTTACGTGACTAAGCATTCTGATGCTTTACCCATAATTTGAACTTGAAGAAGCTAATGTTCATCTTTGGCATCCCAGTTCCCACTCACATTTATTCAGCTTATTCAAAAGAAAATTATGTTAGCTTCACAGGCATTTAAAAGTACAGGCATAGTTATAGCATTTGCTATTTATTCATTCACCTATCTACTTATCAGTTCATTCATTTGACCCACATTAGTTAAGCTAACGCTATGTGTAAAATAGTATGCTAAGCATCATCGGAAATACATTGGTAGATGAGAGCAATTTCTTGAACTCTAGGCATTGATATCTGGCTGTTAATCATGATCAATATGTACAGGTGTATGTTAGTCAATTAATGTTACAGACCTTGCTTAAAGGTTTCTTATCCAACCTCCTCTTCAAGTGTCAAGTAAAGCTGGCTTTGACTGAGGTATCATAGCATTCAGTCTTCTATTGTTTCTCAAAAATTGTGGTTATAACGTACTTCTTTCATTTATTCCCTTTAACCCCAGTGATCTAACCTAATTAAAATGCCATTTCATCAATTTTCTGGTTTGCTATCTAATAATTCTGTGCACTTCCATATTTTAAGATAAATTTTACCATGATTTTTGCAGGGGTAATGGGTTGTAATGCCCAAATAAATTGAATAATTTGTATGATCTCTCATTATGGCAAGTATATCTAATTATTGAGAAAAATCAAAATTTGACTTTGCAAAATCTTATTTTAAATCTTTTGGACTCAGAAGTCCATTGTCCTCTCGCAGTCATGTATCCTGCAAACTTCACCTTACCTGTTGTAATGTGCTTTGTCCACAGCTCGCCCCAATCCCTGAGCTCACAAATAACCTTGCAGTGTTTTTGTAGACTCTTCACTGTAGTCATTTTAATTCTACTGAAATTAGATAAACCCAGGCCCAGTGTCTGGTTTATTTTGCATGTGAACGAAATACCTTGTACCGGAACTGGGGCAGCCTTTATATTCTTCAGGCTTCCCTATATGCCATGCATTCCACTGAATATGAGGAGGTCCTAGTTTTTGTTAAAAGTGCCTAGCAAGTCTGATCATTCTGAGTGCCTAAGGTCACATTTTAAAATAAGTTATATTTTTGGACCTAAGAGCTACATATTTGAAACATAACAAGGATTATGCCATTGGTGTGTGTATTCAGAAGTATAAAGTGGTTTTGCAAATAGAGAGTTTCTCAGATTTGACATATACAGTCAACTATGTATAAAAAAATGAATACCGCAGGGGGAAAGATCCTCAAGGTACCTATTTTTATATAAGTAACCTGGAACTATGTGAGAGGAAAAAAAGGGTATTTCTTATAACCAACAAATACTTGTGTTTTCATTATTCATCAGAAGAATGAAATTTCTCCCCTCCTTTACACATTCTACTTTCTTACTAGAAACTATTGGTACCTTTATAAAATAACCTAAAAAGGACTTCATTTTGGGGGAGAGAATTCCTGGCTGATGTGATGAATGGTGGTTTTGTGCTGTATGTGTATATGTGCATATGCACACACATGCACCGAGTGGTGAAATTTACTGTTGCATTTTCTTAGAAATCTGCTTGACCTTGACCTTCTCGGGGTTTGACCATTTGTAAATGCATCTACACTAATCTCCATCTTGAAATCTATGAAATGGCTTTTGGTAATACTTCCTTTAATACAGAGTACTAGAAATTTGAATGTTACTGTTACAGATAGTTCTAGAAAATTTGGCAGTGAATGTATACTGTCTACAGCAAGGGTGTCAAACTCATTTTAACCGGGGGCCACATCAGCCTCACAGTTGCCTTCAAAGGGCCAAATGCATTTTCAATTCCTGAACAGCTAAGGAGTAGTTACATTAATGCAGTCCTAAAATTATTTTGGCCCTTTGAAGGCAACCGCGAGGCTGCTGTGGCCCCTGGTGAAAATGAGGTTGACATACCTGATCTAGAGAATCAAGCTCCAAGTCCTAATCCTGTTACTTAAGTTCCTCTTTATACTGCCTCTCTTCCTTATCAGCTATATGTCTTACAATTATTCAACAAAATTCTTCAGTCCAGGTTGACAGTGTCTTTAAAATACCTCCCAGCTATTTAATACAATGTGCAACTTCCAATTCTGCCTTATTTTTGAGAAGGTTTTTACGCCTCCTCTCTGAGTTTTACTGAGGCTAAAAATTTAGCTCAAGCATCTCCAGGAAGCTCTCCCTGGCTGCCGGGAGCCATAGCAGTTTCATCTGACTTAGCTCTCATAGCAGTTGAAGACATACCACACATACTCGGTTGCTCAGTCCAAAGTCAGGAAAGCATCCTTTATTCTTTTCCTTCTGCATCTTCCATCCAATCTTTTAGCTAATCAGTTTACCTGTATTTCAAAATATGGCTCCACTGCTACCGCCCTAGGCCAGGCCTTCATAGTGCTCACCAAGACTCCTTCCCAGGCCCCTTAACTGGTCTCCCTGTCTGCACTCAAACATCCCTATTAGTCTGTTCAATGAATCAGTGTAATTCTTTTAAGACAGAAACCAAATCATTTTTTGCTTGCTTTCAACCACCCAAAGATGTCCTATCACACACAAAATGAAATACAAATCCTTCTTTTGTTTTAAAGGCCCAACATTATCTAAACCTCATTAAGTTCTTATTTCCTTTTTCCTTCCTCCTTATACACTGCCCTCCAGCTATGTGGACCTCCTGATGTTCTTCAGAGCTGCAAGGACATTTCCAATACTCAATAAGTGCATATAAAATAAGTTTTATTCATTTAATTGTAGACTGTTTTCTTCTCATGAAAGTAAAGATAAATGATATAGTCTTCTTAAAAAAAAACCCTGACTTCCCAAAATATCTGATTTTAATTTTGAAAGACAAACTGCATGAAATGTACTATGAAATGGTAAAGATATCATTCAGTCCCAGGTTTCCATGTGCTTTTGGTGCATATTAGTAATTTAGTGTATTATAGAATACAAATCTATTCTAATGAAATTGCTTATATCTTTCATATTTATCATAATAGTTCTTGCTTTTCCACATTTTTATAACAATTCAGTTGATTGTATGTAGATACATGAAATTAACTTTGTCCTTTAAAACAAAGCAACCATTTCACTCATGACATAAATGTTATATATCTTAAAACTGCTTATCACTGTACATTATTCCTGTCACACTAAATATTTTCTTAGTAAACCACATAAACTACACTGACTGTTGGACAGATGGGCAGAACCACATGCATCCAATATTAGGCAGTTGGTGAGCATAAAATGCCAGAAAAAAAGATTAGGAATATTGAGACAGGAAGCTTCCTATTGCTCTTGAAAAGCATGATCATTTGCTCCTGCCTCTCCACTATGTGTTTTATTGGGTTGGCCAAAAAGTCCATTTAATTTTTTCCGTTAAATAAAAAATACCTTTTTCATTTTCACCAATAAATTTATTGATTTGAATATTTTGAGTATGTCGGTTATCTCCTGCTAGTGGTTTTTAGTAGGTAGATGCCAGGCTTGCTGCTAAATATCTTCCAGTGATAAGACAGCCCCACAGCAAAGAACTATTTGGTCAAAATATCAATAGTACCAAGAAAGTTTGCAAACCATTTTTGACACATGCAGTCAGTCACAGTACCTTTTTCACATACTGCACAAACCGTTTTTTGTGTTTCAGTTGTGTTTTAACATCTTTTGAAATAATGAAGCATAATACACAAAAAATGTTTCATATTTTCTTACATCTTCAGTATTAAAATGTCTGCACAAAAATTCACCAACCTTGATTTTTTTTGAATGTGTGGTGGTATGACAGCTGTCACAACACAGTCTAAGCAGATTGTTTCAAATGGAGTAAAAGACAACCAAGACTACTAGAGCCATCTCACAGAAAAAACTAAGTAAACTTTTTGGCCATCCCAATACTTTAAAAGTAATGCCTTCCAAAACAACTTTTCATATTTTATATCCAAATGCATACTCAAAGCTTTCTTAATTTATATATTAACAATAAAATGAAATGTGTAGGCAGATTGAAAAAGAAATTTCCCCTCCTTCTGCCTTTTATGCAAGGATGACAGCTATGATACGTGTTTCCTCATCAAGAAATATACAGTGTCAGTTGCAAGAAGATGAGAGGGAGAGAAAGGCTGCAAACCGTGGAAGAGAGTGGCATTTGTCACTGCCAGGACTCATCAGCTGTGCAGACCTCTGAGGGGCACTGGCAGAGATACCAGACTCCTTTATTTGTTTCTGAAATACTTCAGCAATACAGATTTCATTAGAAGCAGAGAGAAACATTAAGAACTAGTCAGTTTTGGGGAGGCAGAGCATAGATGCAGGAAGTCATCTTTGTAACTTCTTACCCATAGGCTCTATTGTCACATTTAAACAATTCTAATCTTCAGAACTATTTTGGGGGTGTGAAAGATCTTAACAATAATAAAGATCCATTCAAAACAACAAGTAAATTCTGTCTACTATAATTTTGGTCTGGTTGAAATCATCTTAGTTTAACAATTCACCCTCTGTAGGAGGAAATTAATTGGTAACTTACAGTAAAATTATTTGTTGAGGGCCAGTTGCTTCACCTCCAATGAAAATCATGCACATATTTGCTTTTTCTTAACACAAGATATCTCTCTCTGACATAGATGACAGTGAAAACTGTGTGAGGATGATGGCTTGAGGGCCACAGCTCTTTCTCTTCCTACTCTCAGACCTCTTCTAATTAGTCCAGTAAAATCTGAAGAGCCCCCAGCAGCCATTGTGGCTCCATTCACTCTGCATCACAAAGAGGCAAAAGCAACCACAGTGATGGTGAAATCTTCAGTTGTTCATGCCCAGTATGGATATTTGCTTGAATTATTACTTTCTACTACATTAAAAATACAGGAAAATTAGTTATGTAAATCAGCATGCCATTTTTTGAATTTATTCATTGTATTTTGAGTATAATAGAATTATTGCAGCCTGAAATTTATTTCAGTTGTTCTCTATTCAAACTTTTAACTGAACCTAAACTAGCTAAACACATATGGTTTTTATTACCATGCAGGTTTAATTCTTTTAAAATCAATTTTAAAATTTTGGTAAAATAGTCTTTTGAAATTTCTTCCTCCTTTTTCTTTTTTTAAATTAAATTTATTGGGGTGACACTGGCTAATAAGGTTATATAGGTTTCAAGTGGGTATTTCTATGACGCATGATCTGTATTTTGCATTGTGTGCCCAGCACCCAAAGTCGAATAAATCTTCCATCACCATGTATTTGGCCCCCTTTACCCTTCTTTATTCCCCACTCTCCTCCCTCCAGTATCCACTTTACTGTTGTCTGTGGCTATGAGTTTCAGTTTTACATCCTACATATGAGTGAAGTCATTTGGTTCTTAGCTTTTTCTGACTAACTTATTTTGCTTAGCGTGATATCCTCAAGGTCCATTCATCTTGTCGCAAATGACAATAATTCATCTTTTCTTATGGCTGAGTACTATTCCATTGTATATATGTAGCACATCTTCTTTATCCAATTATCTATTGAAGCACACTTTTTAGTCATGCTTTTCATAAATATGTCCTTCCTTTACCTTAATTATATGTCTATATTCTTCATTTTTTAAATTGATCTTCAGCCTGCTTATAATGTTAGTTTTTATGGACTTCTCTCTCAATTCTGAATGTTCCATTCTTTATTTATTTCACATTCCTTTTCACATTATTGAAGAAGAGTTATTAGTTTTTTAGAATTATTGTTGCCTTAGAGACTGTATTTTAACATATTTTAAATGCAATCACAAGTTAACACAGCAATGGAGTTTTCCTGTTAGAGATACACTGTTTTCTGTATGTCTCACTGGGAGAGAAGTTGGCATGGTGCCATTATGGTGTTCTTAATAGATATTAACTTTTATAAGATACATTGTTTCTGAGAATGCCATTGTTTTGTTTTATTCAGGTGCATGTCACACAGGTTTACAGAGTCAGTACCTATTATTTCAGGACTTATTATTGCATATGTATTAAAACTTGTCATCTTTTGTCTGCTCACTTCAGATTCCTTATATGATTTAGTTAGAAATGTACTTACATTTTACATTGTCATGCTTTTTAAACATTGCATTTTGAATAGAGGTTGAAGGTGATCCAGTAGATTGCAATCAATAATGATTCCAACAGCAACACAATCTAGAAAGCAAGTATAGAACATAAGCAAGTTCACAAAAATTATATGAGGACCTATTTCATCACTATCTCCTTTTACATCTGACACTCAACCAATATTTAATAAATTTCTTTGCAGTATCATATGCTGTGATAAATTCTAGGATGCAAGAATGAATCAGATACAAGAATGTTCTTAGATTGGAAAAAGGTTCATAGCATCTCTGTGTAACAGTTATTTCAACAAATCTCTGTAAAGCTAATGGAATAGTTTTCTGAGATCTATTTTAGACTCTAGACACTTGGTTCAATGTCTTTTTCTCCTTAGCAGACCAGAATCATTCCAAGCTTCTTAAATTCTGGGCAACCATGAAAATCAAACACTAAATCTACCACAAATGAGATCTATTCAGTCTTGCTTGGTACTGAAGGTCACAAATAGAATGAGGTTGTGTGTCTAGTTTTTTGTTTGTTTGTTTGTTTGTTTTCTTTTCAGTCGATATGAGGGGAAAAAAGAAAAAACAGCAACATGAGCACCAGGCCCATGCCTAAAACTGATTCTTGAGTAAACAGGAATCTTCATTAGCACAAGGATCTCCATGGATGCCAAGAGATCCCACAGTTTCTCACCATCAGTAAGCTGCTGAGCAATCTAGTGTATGCAGCATAGTTTGAATTACAGAAATGTGAGTTCTAGAAATGGACCCTGCAAGAGATCTATAATATAGCCTTCTTCAACTTTACAGGAAAAATGAAACTACACTAAATTCATTGGCTGTTTGAGCATAAAAAAATCACTTCACTATTTAGTCACATCATCTGTATATAAAGAGAATAATAAAATTCATTTCTCATTTCTCATATTAACTTTTATAAGATACAGTGTTTCTGAGAGTGCCATTGTTTTGTTTTATTCAGGTGCATGTCACACAGGCTTACAGAGCCAGCACCTGTTATTTCAGGAATTATTACTGGTGCAGCGGAGTTTACATGAGGTAAATGTGGCACCAGGGCCTGGCACAGAATCTTAGTATGTGCAGTCTCCTCCTGTTCTTCCTTGTACTCCAGAGGACGTTTGGCATATCACATCTACAATACTGACCAAATGGCACTGTGCTTAGTGTGTTCTTCCCTGCCAGGCTGTAGGATAACTTGGGAATAGGCCATTGCCAGTACACCCCATATTTTACATAGTGCTTTATGATTTTCAAATTGTTGGCATAGTGTCTAATACACAGCAGAGTTATTAAGTGTTTCTTGTTATCTTCATTGTTACAGCAGCTTCAGAGTAAGAGGGGCAGGAAAAAAGAGAACGTAATTTCCATTTACAATACAAATGCATTTTCAATGCTCAGAGAAAGCAAATGAACTGAGGTCACATGTGTGGTGAGTGGCTCAGACAGAGGAAACAGAGTCCACTGATTCTAAGCTCCATGCTATGTCCCAGAAACTATGACATATTCCAGGAAAATTTCAAATGTTCTATTATATGATTCTCATCTATATACTTGAGATACATACATGTGTACTATACATATCTGGTACAGATGTGTACTATACATATGTACATACATATGTACTATACATATATGCTTTATGTAGGTATCAGAAGTAAGTATCCTGCTGTTCAATATTCCTAACAATTAACAGCTACTGACAGTCATTGGTATTTAAATATTGATATTTACCAAATGAAATGTTGATATCAATGCAAGAATGATCAAAGAAAGATTCATATCCTATGTATGTTGCAAATCAACTTTTTTCAACCATTTATTAAACAGCTTAACTGCTATTTATATTTATATTTAGCATACAACCTTTTTATAATTTTAAAACATTTCCTCATCATTTCAACACAAAAGCAGAATCTCTGGTCTTTGGTCTTTCCTTGGCCACTCGCCTGTCCATAAAATAGCTATCAAACTGTAAGGCTCACTACATACTATTAGAATCCAAGACACTAACAGCACCTAAAGCTGGTGAGGATATACAGCAATAGAAACTCTCATTCATTGCTGGTGGGAACACAAAATGGAACACTTTGGAAGGCAGTTGGGCTCTCCCAATAAAACTAAACATACTTTTACTATCCAACCTAGCATTTTCATTCTTCAGTGCTCACCCAAAGGACCTGGAAGCGTACATTCACACAAATGTTTATAGCAGCTTTATATGTAATTGCCTAAACTTGGGAGAAACCACGGCACCTTTAAATAGGTAAGTGGATAAATAAACTGTGATGCACCCAGACAATAGAAAATTAGTCAGTAGTAACAATAAATGAGCTATAAAGTGCAAAACACATGGAGGAACATTAAATGCCTATTTCTAAGTGAAACAAGCTAGTCTGAAAAGACTACACACTATGTAATTTCAGCTATACTACATTTTCGGAAAGACCAAATAGGAGACAGTGAAAAGTCCACTGGTTACTTACCAGGAGCTCGGGAGAAGGACAAAGGGATGAACAGGAGGAGCCCAGAGCATGCTGGGGGCAGTGAAGCTGTTTGTTATGACACTGCAGTGGTGGATTCATAACATTATACATTTGTTAGAACTCACAGAATGTACAACACAAACAGTGAACTCTAAAGTAAACTATAACAGATATTTTTTATGGATTTTAAGAAATGTTTCACATACTCATGCAAGATATTAATAGCAGGGGAAATTGTAGAGGGAGCATATGGGAACCCTTTGCATTTTCTGTACTATTTTTCTGTAAACCTAAGGTTTCCCTAAAAAATAAAGTCCTTTTAAAACATTGTAAAGCCCAGGTTAGATACAGCATCAATATGGTAGGAATCTTATTTCAGATCATATCACCTGTCCTGCATATACAGTTGGTATGTCTGCATGTACATAGTTGTATGTAGTTCACGTTAGTGAGATTTCTTTCTAATCCCAATACTTCCCTTAGTTACAAATTTGTATCCCTGTTTTACATGAAAATAATGAGAACAAAGAAGTGCTTTTAATGATCTTTTTATCCATGGCTAGATTTTGTTGATTAAATCAAAGTGTAAATAGCAATCTAGGTATCAATCAGTAGTTAGTGTAGGCTGTATTATAAAACATCGTAATGATTGGGGCTGATATGGAGAACACACCTCAATGACTATTTGGTATTTTGCTTTCCTGTAAATATTTTGATATGTACTTACCTGGTATCACTTATAATTCCTGTAGGAAACAGATAGTGCACATGAATCAGGTAATTTACACAGACTCTACAAAGTGACTAATAAGAAAGTTTGGAAAGAGTTAGAAAAACTGAAGAAATCATGTAGTCCTTTACCAGCAACCGTGGGCACCATTGCAGCCACTAGGCCTGAGCGAGTCGGGGGCAGATAGATTCTCAGGACAAGGTGTTGCAGAGAAGGGGGAGACAGAAATGAGACCATACATGAAAAAGCAAGGGCTGTGTGCGGTGGCTGCCTGACAGGAGCTGGGATCTTTGGAGTGAGATTCTGCCTGCACTGACCCGGTAGGAGTAAAACGTCCTGGGAAACGTGACCTGATCTTGCTTTTCTGCCTCCCCATTTGATCTTTCTGGTGCTCCCATTGGCCAACACAGATGGTAACTGAAAGGCAAAGGAATACAACAGTGTAGCTGAGTGGTTCTCCAATGAGGGTGATTTTGATCTCAGGGAACATTTTTGGCTATGGTAACTTGTGGGGAGAGGGGAGGAAGAGGGAGAGTGCTACTGGCTTCCAGAGGATAGAGGCCAGGGGTTCTGCTAAATATCCTGCAACACACAAGACCTTCTCCATGACAAAGGAGTATTGATTCAAAATGTCACCAGTGTCCATACAAGTCATCTTCCCAGGGTATAGAGCAAGAGAGTAGGGTGGAGAGGATTTCTGATGGGGAAAAAAAGGAAGAAACAGCATCCACTACTAAGAATCCATGACATAGCAGACATGAGAAGAAATAGCTCTGAAAATACAGAAGTCTCAAAAATATGCCTGATAGTGTTTTATGGAGTTTATTAAAATTCAACTTGGAGTGCATAATATTTAGCAGACCAGCTAGTCATGTTATGCAAAACATGGACAAGAATATAATAAAACAAAGCATTTCATGGCTACCCAGGCAGTCCTTCACTGCTTTCAGTTATGCATGCTAAAGGCTATAGTGTACACAGTAATATAGCTACATAAGACAGTAAACTTGACATTTATGCAGCTTTATATGTTTGCACACCAATATGCATGGCCTTTCTACCTAGTTATTTAATTCTTAGATTCATTTATAGTTCATTCCCAACAGCATTCTCTACAAAAACTGTCTCACCTTTTTACAATTAAACCTTTAATCTGCTGTATAGATTCCTGACTCATTCTCTGAGGTTTTTTTCCCAACAATATCATGTATTCTCATGGCCATTTATCCCTTTGTACATTTCTAGTGGGATCAGATCTCTTTCCTAATATACACTCTCCTATTTCTCTTTGTACACTGCCCATTTTTATTAGATATCACATTTTCATTTCAACAGGTTTAAGATTGAACTTAATCTTTCCCGCAGACAAGGAGCCCTTCAGTATCAACTATCAATATCGATGACCAAATTTTTCCTGTGACCCACGATATTGATCTTTAGTGTAATACAATCCCCTTTCCCACATTTAGCCATAAAATGATTCTAAGATCCTGACTTCTTTCATTCTCCCAATCTCTCTCCCATCTCTTTCATTATGTTTGGAAAGGACTCTCGTCAGCTCCCGCTTACATTAGTGCGGTGGGCTCACAGCTCATCTGTCTGTGGCTCACCTCTTCCTCTCAGAAATCTTTCAGCCACCACATGGACCACTTCATACTTACTTTCCATTCAAACATATTTAACTGGCTCTTCATTTATTAGAAGCTAACGTGTATGTCATTAAACAGTCTACAATATATCTTAGTGTGCACATTGTATCTTTTGTCATATATTTATTTGCACATTTAAGATTTGTTTAAAAGTCTTAACAAATTAATATTTGTTAAGAAAATTCAATATCATATAATGTCTCAAGTGCTGGCTCATCCATTGTTCTTAGAACAAATCAGGCTTTTTCTACCTTTGTGTATGTGTATATATTCTATGCCTAAAACCCTTTCTTAAATCTCACATATCAAAGACACATACTTTTGTTCAAGATCACAGAAATCCTCACAGTAATTTTTACAGCACTTCTTGCCTACACTACTCCCATTAAACTCGTCAGAGATGGCCACTCCTGTTAATTATCCGCTTAGTACAAAATCTTTTTTACAACCTCATTGTAACTCCTTTAGTATTAGATTGTGGGTTTTTTTTTTTTTCCTTTTGGGTTCCCTAGTACAATTTCTTGCATCTGCTAGGTATCTAGAAAATGTTTTCCATTGACCTCTACCTGCATTGCCCCATGTGCCAGGTATGAGATTCGTGTTACTGTTAAGCATTTGCAAGGTAGCTAGCCTGAATTGTTATGTAGTGTAAGATAAGGTAGGAAGTATCTCAAGCTGCTGTGTAGCTCTGAGGAAGTCTTGGCTGCCAACAGGGAGCTCTGGTACGAAGATTGCTTGTTAAGGAGAAAGGCACCAAGCAGATATGTCCAGGCCCTAGTTGTATATCACTGTTCTCAGTCACTGACTGGAGTCTGGCTCAGTTCACAGGCCCAGTGGACCCTTTAGCTGCTGCAGCCAGAAACTGACAGCAATTCTTGCAGTTAATTGGTTTTGAATAGAGATCCAAGAGGTGTATCTTCATAGCTACCCCCTTGGGTCAGGGCCAAGTTTGGGGAGGGGCTTAACAGGAAAAAAAGCACAAAGAGAATTTGGGGGAAATGAAAATATATAATTTTGTGATTATAGTGGTGAACATGGATTTTTTAATGCCTCAAAACTCTAGAAATATACATTAGCAATGAGGACATATTATTGTAGGCAAATTATACTTCAGCATGGTTGACTTTTTAAAATTATAGACTTCTCTTGATAAACAGAACAGGCTCAAGACTACCTGCTCTCCCAAACTTGTTTTATGATCTGCAAAGCATAAGGTACCTTGTAGAAAAGGAAACATGTGACATTTTTAGCAAGGAAAGGGAAAATCAGCCTTGTTCTAAGTTAACAAACTTCAAAAAGGTTACAGAAAAGGCTCCAAGTAATACACATTTTGAAAGAGATACAGTTTCCTAGTATAAAATTTCAGATCTGTAAAGGGGCTACACTATTTGTCCAGGTGAATAAAATATTGAAGATCTATTAAGGAGGCTGGACAAATAAAATATGAAGGATCTCTGGGCTAGAGAACAGATTTAACACTCAGGACATGTGGAGTGAAGTTGTGTTGGTTTTGCAGGGATGGCTGTCCATCAGCAGTCACGTGACGAATTGATCTTCCCCCTAAACTCGCACCTCCCCCCTTAATGTTTTTCCCGTTCTCTTCAACTCCTCCTCTGCCTCACCCACCTCCCTCACTTGTAGTCAGTCATCCAGTTCTATACCTTCACTTTCTGTATTTCGTGTATCTGGAATTTGTCTCTGGATTTCACAGTCCCTTAAATGGACAACTACAGTTCTCTCCTACTGCTGCCTTTTTTCCTCTCCCTGCCACCATCCAAATCCAGGTGTCATAATTGTCAGAGGTGCCCCCTACCTAACACCCATGAGCTGCCCTCCTCCAGTCTGGGAACACAAGCCCCTTCCTGGACCAGCTCAGGCTCTCTCCCACCTCATCTCTTGCCTCCACTGACCCACATTTTGCCCTCTCCTTGGCTGGTGTTCCCTTAACATACCTTCATGAAATTTTTTTCATGAATATGATGGCTTTTGATGCATGGTAACTTTGTTTACTAATTTACTCCAAAATTTGATAAGGAACTTCCTGAAGCAAGCATTGTCTTTCTCATTTTGAAAAAATCCTCAGCATTTTACAAATTCCTTGAACATAAAAGAGACCTAAATGAAATAAATCAATTGTTATGTAGTAGGTTACTTCTCTTTTGCTTTATATAGTTTTTAATAAAAAGCTTTATTATATAAAATAAACAATGCTAGGTTTTACATAAACTTTAGAAAAACTGGAGATATTACTTCCTAAAAGCTTGTTTTCTGTAATCTTCCTATATATTTTTTCATAAGGTATAAAATAATAAAAAAAAATGACTTTCAGTATCCTTCTACGAAGTAGCATTATAACAAATAAGGCCCAAGAGCTATTTGAATTCTCTTCACCTTTAATAGGGGCAGATCTCAATCCAGATTTTTCTATCCTAATATAAATTAGTGTTACTGAAATGCCACACAAAAGCTTCCAAATTGGACTTTTTGTCTAGGAGTGTTTTTTTTTTCTTCTCTTGGAATATTAAAGAAGAAGACACATTTTTCAGTCTACCCCTCCATATGTACTTGAACCAATTTTACCAGCCAAAGTGAATAAAATTTACCATGACCTCTAAGTAGTCTTCTGTGACATGAATAGCTTCTATCGATTAGCTCAGGGTACTATCTAGTACGTGATAACAGAAGGAATATTTTGTCCATTGCATGACTCCATGATGTTTCTAATTATAATACTGTATTAGGGTGGTAATTGAAGCACTTCCATGTGGGGAGTGAGTCCTAGGTTGTAATGTAATAAGAATTCAAATAACTTGAAAGTGCCCTGGAACTTCTTTTATTTTTCTCCACTCCATCACCAGTGTCAGTTCTGGTCTTCAAAATATCTTACCTGCCCTGCAATAACTTGCTAACTGCTTTCTGTCAATATAGCATATTCCTGCTACTCAGCATACTCTAGTGTATTAGTCACACACTCCAACTGCTGGGGAAAGAGGCTGCCCCAGGGCTCTTAATCTGAGATTTGTGAACATCTGGTAGATGGATGGGTTGTCTTCAGATCCTGGGTGGGCCTTTGGACATCTGTGCAAAATGCTGTGAACAGGTAGGGATGTGTAATTTCGGGGGAAGTGTTCATGGCTTTTATTGGGTTCTAATAGGGTTAATAAAAGGTAAAACATTAAAAACTTTTACAATAAGGAGAATTCAAAGCTTCTTCCATCCCCATCACCAACTCAATCACTAACCTACATCCCATATTGAATTCTGAATCTGAATCCTTAAAAACATGACAGAGACATCAAAATAGGGGCATAGCTTTAAGTGTGAGAAGTGTAGAATGAAAAGCCCCTAAGGTTCTTTTGCTACATGTAACTGGGTTTAACAAATACACTTTCAGCCTCTACTATGTACCAATCACTATTCTAGGTACTAGAGATACAGAGGTAAAACATAAATATTTTGCTTTTGCAGAATAATAAATGAGTAAAGAAATAAACAAACAAGGTAATTTGGAGAGTTGTAGGTGCTTTAAAGAAAACAAAACAGAATGTTTTAATTAATAATAATAACAATAATAACATCAATTTTTTCATACTATGTGCCAGACATTATACTACTTGGTATTCATAAATATAACCTCAATTAACCTTCCAAACACCATCTTGGTATTGACACCCCTAGTTTACATATGTGAAAATTTAGGCTCAAAGTGTCTGGCTTCTCACAGATAACATAGTTATTAAGAGACAGAGTAAAATAACTTGTCCATTTGTTTATTAACCCATGTTAACTGAATGCCTGTTTTGTGCTGGGCATCATTCCCAGACAATAGGGTATAACTATGAACAGGACACATAAAAAGTCCTGCCCTCAAGGAATTAACATTCTCACAGAGCTCAGGCAAAAAATAAACACGAAAAGTATGAGATATACCGTACCGTAGGTTTCTGGTTTGTGGTAAGAGCTATGAATGGCCTTAAGAAGCTTGAAAAGGGCTTCCAGCCAAGATGGAGGCATAGGTGGACGCACCGTACCTCCACACACAACCAAGATAGGGACAACAACAATTTAGAAACAGAGTAACATCCAGGACTGACAGAAAATTGATCTGAATGGAAGTCAGACAACCAAGAAGTTGAATTAGACCCGTTCATCCAGACCAGTAGGAGGGGCAGAGATGAGCAGCCAGGTGCGGGTCGTGGTGTGGAAGAAAGTTCAAACCAGGCACGTAAGGCATCCGGGGGCACGTAAGGCATCTGAGGCGTGCTAGACCGCAGCAGGTTGACCCTGAGTGCACAAGCAGCAGCTGGCAGACCCCGGCAGAGGGGTGGCACCTGGCAGACCCAGTGAGGCAACGATTGTAAAGCAAGGCAGTGCGTGTAACCCAGGATTCCAGTGCTGGGAAATAGAGACTCAGGACACTGATTGAGGACACCTGTGAGAGTTGAGGTGCATGGAGATACACCCAGCCTCACAAGAGAGGTCCTTGGAGGGTCTCGCAGCAGGCACAAGCCCACCCACACGGGAACTGGCACTAGAGGGGCCCAGTTCACTTGGGGGAAACAGAAGAAGGGACTGAGGTCCCACGGAGAATGGAGCAACTGCCATTGTTCCTTCTCAACCTTGCTCCCACTTACAACGTCACAACCCAGCAATTAGGGTGCCCACCCTGGTAAACACCTAAGGCTCCGCCCCTTACTGTAACAGGTGTGACCAGACCAAAACAAAAAACAAAAACTAAAAACAAAAAGAGAGAGAGATGGCTCAAACAGAAGAACAAATCAAAGCCCCAGGACCCATCCTTTTAAGCAACCGAGAGATAGCCAACTTATCAGATGCACAGTTCAAAATATTGGTGATCAGGAAGCTCACAGAATTGGTTGATTTGGGTTGCAAATTAGATGAACAAATGCAGACTATGATAAGAGAAATGAAGGAAAATGCACAGGAAACCAAGAGCAATGGGAAGGAAACTGGGACTCAAAACAATAGAGTGGACCAGAAGGAAGAAAGAAACAACCAAACAGGAAAGAATGGAGAAATAAGAATTTTAAAAAATGAGGAGAAACTTAGGAACCTCCAGGACATCTTTAGACATTCCAACATCTGAATTATAGGGGTACCAGAAGGAGAAGAGGAAGAAAAACAAGTGGTAAAGTTATTTTAACAAATAATAGAAGAGAACTTCCCCATTCTGGCAAAGGAAATAGACTTCCAGGAAGCCCATGAAGCTGAGAGAGTCCCAAAGAAGTTGGACCCAAGAAGAAACACACCAAGGCACATCATAATTACATTACCCAAGGTAAAAATGAAGGAGAGAATCCTAGAAGCAAACAGTAACCTACAAAGGAGTGCCCATCAGACTGTCAGCTGATTTCTCAAAAGAGACCTTACAGGCAAGAAGGGGCTGAAAAGAAGTATTCCAAGTCATGTAAGGCAAAAATCTACATCCCAGATGCTCTATCCAGCAAAGCTTTCATTTAGAATGGAAGGGCAGATAAAGTGCTTCTCAGATAAGGTCAAGTTAAAGGAGTTCATCATCACCAAGCCCTTATTTTATGAAATGTTAAAAGGACTTATCTAAGAAAAAGAAGATAAAAAAACACATGTACAGTAAAATGACAGCAAACTCACAATTATTAACAACCACACCTAAAACAAAAACAAAAGAAACTAAGCAAACAACTAGAACAGGAACAGAACCACAGAAATGGAGATCACAGGGAGGGTTAGCAACAGAGGAGTGAGAGGAGGAAAGACGGGGAAAAGGTACAGAGAATAAGTAGCATAGATGGTAGGTAGAAAATAGACAGGGGGAGGGTAAGAATAGTATGGGAAATATAGAAGCTAAAGAACTTATGACACATGGACATGAACTAAAGTGGTGGAATATGGGTGAGAGAGGGTGTATAGGGTGGAGGGGAGTGAAGGGGGGAAATGAGACAACTGTAATAGCATAATCAATAAAATATATTTCAAAAAAAAAAGAAGCTTGAAAAGGCAAGAAAACGGATCTTCCCCAGAATATCCAGAAATGAACACAGTCTTTCTGACACCTTAATTTTAACCCAGTGAAACTCCTGTCAGTGTACTAAGCTGCAGAATTCGAATAAATATGTGTGGCTTTAAGACACTAAATTTGTGGTAACTCATCACAGCAACAACAAAATAATGCAAGGGGGAATAAAAAAAACTATTTATAAAAAATTTATTTGTGTACTTATTCTTACATATTTAAACTTCAGTCACCTTTGATGTACTCTCCATTTGATGCATTACACTTACTGAGATTTTTTTTTTTTGCTGCTCAAAACAGTCTTTGAATTTGTTGATTTTGGTATCTTTTAGTGCTTCTGCTTTTTGTTTCACCTCTTCCACATCAGCAAAACATCTCCCTTCAAGACCTTATTTCATTAGGGGAAACAAACAAAAAAAATATTGCAAGATAAATAAGGAGGGTGGGGCATAGGGGTCATGCTGTTTTTGGTCGAGCACTCAGCAGGTGTGGACAGGTGCACTCGTAAATCACTCACAGGAAATGGGCAAATGCACTGAAAGACTCTTCACTAAAAATTCACTGAAGGTGAACTTAGCCTCTCGCAGCAATGCCAGCTGGCACATTGACACAGATGGGATCCTAGAACACTCACCTAGCAGGGGAAGCCTGCATTACAAGGGGCCTATGCTCCAGAAGATAATTCTGGGTTTTGGTTTTTTTTTTGGCAGTTTCCTTTCATACTATATCAAAATAGTTATAAAAATAATAAAATATAAATGTCACAAATAATACCTAAGGAATAGTTGTAAATGCTAAAGAATATAATGGATTTAAAGCACTAAGCACAATGTTTGACATAAAGTAATGCATGCTACAATGCCACCATCATCAAAATTTAAGTACCAAAATAAGTGGCATACATGTAAAGATATATAAGATTTCCTTGCTGAAATAGAGGTTATAATAGAGGATGTACAGGTAAATAACAGCTATCAAATAAGGAAAAAAATGGAACATTTTAGGTTAAACCTAATTCAAAAGGAATAAAAAGCTACACAGTAGGCTTTTTAAAGTAAAATTCAAACTAAAGGATAAACTCTGAGTATATATTCCAGAAAAAGTCACACCATTGTTAATATATCAAAATAGTTTGCATGACATCAATATAATCTGACAGCCAAGGAGAGTGGACTGGAATGTGCATGGGTGAACAATGACAACTTCACTGTACTAGTCAGTGGTGCAGTAGAGGCCATTGAGTGAGCATGTGTACTGTGTGGCAATTCCGTTCAAAATGACTGAGCAAGTAGAACAATGAAACTGGATCAGATTTTGCATTAAGCTTGAACCTTCTTCTGTGAAAACTATTCAAATGGTTCAGAAGGCTTCAACTATGGGCAGCTGGTGTTTGGCAGCCTCATCACAACAATGCTCCTGCTCATGCATCATGTTTCCTGCAGAGTTTTTTTGGCAAAATATCAAATCACCCAAGTGACTCGGCCCCCCTATAGCCAGTCCAGATTTGGCACTCTGTGACTTCTGGCTTTTCCCAAGACTAAAATCACCTTTCCCTGGAAGGAAAGAGATTTCAGACCATCAATGGAGTTCAGGAAAATACGATGGGACAGCTGATGGTGACTGGGAGAACTCTGTGAGGTCCCAAGGTGCCTACTTTGAAGGAGACTGAGGTGTCATCATCCTATGTACAATGTTTCTTGTATCTTCTTCAGTAAATTTTCCTATCTTTTATATTACATGGCTGGATATCTTCTGGACAGACCTGGCATATATGAATAAAGAGGTGATGAAAACATCAAGAAACTAGGTTGATATACTTTATATACTAGTCACAGTTGTGACCAGGGAACTAACTATAGGAATAATGAACCACACCAGAAGCAAGTAAAAGGGATTGTGTTAATATGGGGAGTGTGTACAGAATGGCTGATGTTGGGCTGTTACAAAGGAATTTGGTACCCATTGCCTCACTAGGCTTTGCTGGGAGAAATTAAACAGGATCAGCCTAATAACCCAGTTCTCCCACCAGCTTAGACTTGAGCAATTCATTCCAATTTAGATGCCCTGTTTCCATTTGTAAGAGGACTGTGTTTCAGGATGTCTCAGGTGTTTTCCACTGGTAAATTTGTATACATTTCTATTGTCCTCAAAGTAGAAATTTACTTTTATGTTATGAATATTCTAAATATATTGGATATCAGGAACACTAATTTTAAAAACAAAATATAAAAATCAGCATTCTAGAAATAAACACAAGTAATATTTAGGTTTTAATGTCTATTTCTCTTCAAAAGTGCCCATAGTACCAGTCACACAGAGGAGAGAAAATGTTGGGATGGTATTAGCACAAGTTGGAAAGATTTGATTTCCTGCAGTAGGAAAGCCCTTCTCATTTTTGAGCACTTTTCATTTTTCCAGATGAAAGTCATTTGGAAGTGTCAGTGCTAGTGCTGGCAGGTAGTCAGGTCAAAATGACCTGTTTGCAGGACACTTTTACCTGTACAAACTATTGCCATATAACATAGGAGCAATCAGGTCAGTATATTTATTTACAAGGAGCTAAAAAATCTTAATCAGCATGGTTTTGAGGCAACAGTATGTCATTAACTTTGAAAGTGGTCAGGGTTAAAAACACCTCACCAGGCTAAGTGATGATGACGGGAGAGGAGGGCAGGGGGAGGTTTGTATTGTTTTCTCTGTGGACAGAGAAACACATTCTTCATTTTGTCACACTATTAAATCGCAGCTGTGAAGGATTTATTAGTGTATTCTTCTGAGACAAGCAAAAAGCTACCAAAGGAAATCAATGAATTATTCTCCTCACACCTGAAAAAGGATGAGAAACATATCTATCACAGACTGTGGTTTTGACCTGTGGAGTAACTCCCCTTAAGAGAAATAAATTAATTCAGCGACTCTCCTACTTAATCTTTGACCTTTATTTTATAAGAGATTTTCCACATGGCATTCTGAGCTGCCTCAATTATGTCAGGGTGTCCCCTGAGAGAGGTGAGTTGAAACCACAACTATTTCATAGCCCGAAATCTTTAATAGTAGTTATATAACAAAACATTACTTTAATATGTATAAGTACAGATAATTCTCACTAATGTCAGAGAGCATGCTATAAAATGCATGAGGGTATTAGGCAGGTAAAATAGCTTGCAATGCTCCAATTAGAATATTAAATTAATACCTGATGGAGGTGTGTGTGTGTGTAATACATACACAGCAGAGCTGGCTTCCCTTTTCCCATAGCCTGCCCCTGGAATTGTCCCTCACGCTTCCATTGTCCTTAGCCATTGCTTGTACCTCATCCCACTCTTCTTACACCACCACTTGTCATCGGAGACATGGTTCCCTCCCTAGCAACCAGTGCTAGAAACCGAGGACATGAACTTAGGCAGCATTCACTCTCCACCAAGAACTAGACCAGGGTGCTGCCCAAGGTCACTCAGCGCTCTCTTCTTTTACCCATGTTCCCCTTTCTCCACTTAGAACCTCAGGACTTCTTATCTCACTATTTAGAACTAGAAAAACTTACTGCTGAGAACTAGATTAACCAGTAAGACGAGAACTAGTAGGGAAACCTGGGTCCTGAGAGCGGACTTTTAGTATGTTAGTTAGATGTGTGGTACTGATAATACAGTGTTATAGTTTCATGACTTAATGAATAAGAGAGACTGTTCTGGACTTGCCTGGGGAACTAAAGTCATCCTTAATGTAATTGGTATGGCAGAAATAAGGTCTTTGTTTCAGCAAATGACTTACAAACACATTTTCAGAGGAAACACATTTATAATACGGGAAACAGTGCTCCAGGTAACAATGTTCTCTTCCTGCAGTAATTGTAAGGCATAATTTGTTTTCTTACATATCCTCACATATATTCATTCAAAGCCCAGTTTAGTAGTAGTATTACATATATTGAAAAAACTTACTTTTCTGCTAATTTATCAAAGGACATTAATCAAGATTTTTATGATATTTAGCATAATAAATAGATGTTGGAAAAAGGACTCGAGACAACGGTGTGGTGATTGCTTGGGGGAGCGGGTGTAAGGGGACAAAGAGGTAATGGAAAAAATATAATAAAGATTAAATTAAAAAAAGAAAATCTGAAATCTTTTAAACTAAGACCTTGCTAACCAGCTCTCTTTTTTTTATTGATGAGAATTTTTGGCATGTATTGAGACTATTCAGGGAAAGAAATGTATTTCTAGCAGAGATCATACCTCCTACATAGAAATGAAGCATCTACCAAAACATCTACGAGACAAAGTGTTTCTGTGTGTGTACTATATATTTCCTATAGACCTATTTTCTTCTGTAGCTATATTTCAGAGAAAAGCCCAGCTTTGACAAAAAGAAATCTTGTTGATTTACACATATGTTTTAGAAGTTACCAGTGTTTTGGTTTGTGATAAAGGAAATAGAAAGATAAAAGCATTATGTACACATACGTAAATAAGGCCTTGTGGGTAACCTGAGTTATGCTACTGGGCAACGGAAAGAAATGTTGAGTGTCAGCAGCCTTTGGATTCTCTCAGGCCTAGGACAAGCTTTTAGGGCCCAGGGAATGAGAGAGGATTTGGATTTTAATCTGAGTGAAGAATTCAGATTTGCATGCTGATCAAGATGCTGGTCATCCAAGGGACATTAAGTCTAGGCAACCAACTCTGATTTCTCAGTCCTCAGCTATTCGTTTCAATCTGGACAGGATTTTAAGTGAAATATAAATATCCACATTAGGTTGTCTGTGGGGGATGTTTTTACTACTGACTTTCAAAAATGTTATGGTACTTGCTGGCTTTTCCTTTCATGTAGCATTGTATTAAAAATAAATTAATTCACCCATCTTCCTTGCTTTTCCCATTTTCCCTTTCTTTTCTCATTTTCCTTTCTTCCTCTTGCTATGGAGACATGCACGCATGGGTGCTGGATGTCCGAACAAGGCTGAGGGCAGGGGTAGCCCTGCAGGAGTCCTGTGTGGTGTGCTCAGCGGCCAAAGAAGTGGGAGGGGAGAGGAGGGCTGCAGAGACCATGAAAGAGGCAGACAGAGCAATTTTAACATTTGTCACGCTGAACAAAAAATTGATTTTTTAATTGATTTTTAAGAAAGTTAAACAACAAAAATAATAAATTAATCTATTCAGTCACATTTGTCTATTAAATACTGTAGGATAAATTTCTATAAAAATACTTAAACACAGTAATTTTCTTTCTTATTTATATAAGTCTGTGGTAGGTGGGTCCCCTCCATAAGGTTTTAAAGGAACCAATCCCCTCCAGTCTTGTAGCCTTTTGTTTTCTAGGGGGGCACATCCAACCCATTGAAGTACATACATTATTTCCTCTCTCTCTCCATTGGATATTGGCTATAATTTACTCAAAGCAGATGGGAAAATGTAGTATATAGCTGCATGCCCTCATAAGGATGGGAAAAGATTTTGGTGGACTGTAGGCAGACTCTGATCCAACCTGTCACTAATGTTATTTGTGGGTCTGTGCTGCCTAGAAGGAGACTCTCTTCCCTTCAGCAAACATGCAGTTCCACTTTTTTTAGTTGGAGCTGAGCAAATATAGGGATATCGAAATATTACAAGCAGACATAATCACTTCTGTCAGTGAGCTCAGAAAGGATGAGTATCTGTAATATAATCACACCTACAAGGGGCTGTGACAATTAAGTACAATGAATATTCATGAGTACAGTTTTAGCAGTATATTTCTGTGGGATGGTTTAAAGTTATCTTTGAATGTTATAATGTCGGGGAGAGGAAGAAGATGTTTTGAGTTTGGGGTTAATAACTATAACTAAAAGCAGTCTTAATTTTTTTAGTTTTACATTTTCGTGTTTAAATGTATTTCTAGCTCCTAACATTCAAGGAACAGAGACTGTGTTTGTTAGTAGCACACATGCTGCATTTTTTTACCACTAGGTAATCCTGTTGACTGTTTCAGACTTAATTGATCATTAATATTTATCTGGCTGAGTGAGCAAACATGGCAAAAATATGGAGAATCCATCTGCGTTGTAGGTTTTCTTATGCACTCTTTTCCAATTGCTTCCTAGAGTTTTATTAGAGGATTTATTTTATAGGTCAGACACCTTGGCTAAGTCACCATCATTATAGCAAATCTACATGTTATTCTTACTACAATATATATAGACTTTGTCCTACTGGGAATTTTTTCAAATAATTACTGTCTAGCTTTTTTACCTGCTTGAACTTGTCTTCTTGGAAAAAATTCACTCAGCAGCATCTAATACCAGGAAACCATTAGGTGCTTCTGTGGATGTTAGCTCAGAATTTGTTTCCTTTTATTTATTATCTCTGAGTTATCTTTTCTCTGTTATTCTTCTGTGACTATCCTAAAGGAATCCAAAGTATTATTTTTGTAGGTAAAGTTTATGTATGAAGAAAAATCAGGTGAAATACTGACTTTGGCTTATCCTTAATCTTTTAATAAACTTAATTTTAAGACCCTTTTAACTTAGTCATTTAGTTGTAATATGAATAATAAGTTCTACATTAACTTTTTAGTTCCTACCATAGTATAATACTACATTATGACTGCTGATGGTGATGAAGACTTTGAAAATATATTTGTATTTTTTAGCTGTATTGAGATATAATCGAGAAATCAAAATTGTATGTGTTAGATTGATGTATAATGTGATGATTTAATATACATATATAGTGAAACGATTACTACAATCAAATTAACACATCCATCACCTCACATAGTTACCATTTTCTTTTTTCTTATCCTTGCAGTAAGAACATAAATATACAATATTAATAGTACAGTATTATTAACTATAATTATCTATGTATTAAATCTCTGGAACTAATTCATCTTATAACTGAAAGTTTTTTACCTTTTGATGACCATCTTCCTATTTCCCGCACCTCCCCAAACCCTGGTAGCCGCCGTTCTACTCTCTAGTTCTAAGTTCAACTTTTCCCGTCCTTTTTCAGGACTGTTTGTCCTTCTCTGTCTGGTTCATCTCACCTAGCATAATGCACCCCAGAACTACTCATGTTTTCATAAGTGGTAGAATTTCCTTCTTCCTCATGACTAATATCCTATGGTGTGTGTACAGGGTTGGGCAAAAGTAGGTTTATAGTGTTCATATGGAAAATAATACAATAATTAATAAATAATAATATAAGAATAAAGTGTGTTTTGTGTATCCACAACTGTTAACCTACTTTTCCCCACCATATATATATAAATATATGTGTTTTTATATATATATATACACACACACCCACATATACATATACATGCACATATTCTTTATTCATTTATCCATCAACAGACACTTAGGCTTTATCCATACCTTGACTATTGTGAATAATGCTGCAATGAACATGGGAGGGCAAATGTGTCTTTGATACACTGATTGTATTTCCTTCCGATATGTCACATAATTTATTATGCATATCACTTTCACACCATTCATAAGTAAAAAAATATATAAAGTGAATACCATTGTAAGTTGAGAACCATCTGCATAGTATTTTATGCTTGTAAAGCACTATCACATATGTTTCCACTTGATTCTTACAATAACCCTGCTAGATAGACAGTGCTATCTCCTCATTACACATTAGGTTACGCACAGAGGCAAGACTGCTGGGTCATATGGCAGTTCTATTTTTAGTTTTTTGATAAACCTCCCTATTGTTTTCCACAGTGGCTGTACCAGTTTACGCTCTCATCAGCACTGCATGAGGGCTCCCTTTTCTCTGCGCCCTTGCCAACACTTGTTATCTCTTTTGTCTTTTTATAACAGTCCTGCTCACAGGTGTGAGGTGACATCTTACGGTAGTTTTGATTTTTATTTCTCTGAAGATTAGTGATATTGAATACTTTTCCATAAAACTATTGGCCATGTGATGTCTTCTTTGTAAAAAAAAAAAATGTCTGTTTGGGCCCTTGGCCAATTTTTAATTTAGTAATTTTGGGTTTTATTTTTATTATTATTATTTTGCTATTGAGCTGTATGAGTTCCTAATACATTCTAGATATTAGCCCCTTATTGGATATGTGGTTTGCAAATATTTTCTCCCATTACATGGGTTGCCTTTCAGTTTATTTCCTTTGCTTTACAGAAGCTTTTCAGTTTGATGTAGTCCTACTTGCTTATTTTTTATTTTGTTTCTTGTGCTTTTATGTCATATCCACAAACAAAAAACATCACCAAGACCAATGTCAAGATTTGCCCTATATTTTCTTTTAGGAGATTTAGAGTTTTAAGTTTTACATTTACTCTTTATCTATTTCAAGTAAATCTGTTTTTATGAACGTTAGAAGTTAGGAGTCCAGTTTTACCCTTTCACATGTGGTATCCAGTTTTCATAGCACTCATTGAAGAGGTGATCCTTTCCCCATTATTGTTGAAGCCTTTGCCAAAGATTATTCAATCACATATGCGTGGGCTCATTTCTCAACTCTTTGTTCTGTTCCATTCCCCTCTTAAAATTGCAGTACCATACTGTTTGATTACTATAGCTTTGTGATATAGTTTTAAATCAGAAAGTGTGATGCCTCCAGCTTTGTTTTTTACCTCAAGAGTGCTTTGGTTATTTGAGGTCTTTTGTGGTTTCATAAATGTTTTAGAATTACTTTTTCTATTTCTTCAAATTCATTGGAATTTTGAATCCAATGGGAATCAAAAGGAATCAAAGGGATTTGAATCCAAGGGATTGCATTGCATCTGTAGATTTCTTTGGGTAGTGCAGACATTTTGACAATATTAATTCTGTCTTTATGTCTTCTTTAATTTCTATTATCAAGGTCTTGTAGTTTTCTTCGTACATATCACTTCTTTGGTTAAATTTATTCCTAAATATTTTATTCTTTTTGATGCTTTTGTAAATGAGATAGATTTGTTAATTTCCTTTTTCGCTAGTTTGTTATTAGTGTATAGAAACATCACTGAGTTTTCCTTTAACTTGACTGAATTCATTTATTAGTTCTAACTCTTTCAGGGTGGAGTCTTTAGGGTTTTCTATATATAAGATAAAATCATTTCTGGCTGGGTAGTTCATTTTGTTCAAGCATTGTTCCAATATGCCAGAGTTGCAGGTTCGATCCCCAGCCAGGGCACATATGAAGTCAACCAGTAAATGCATGGATGTGTGGAACAACAGATTGTTGTTTCTCTCTCTCTCTCTCCCCTCCCACTTTTCTCTCACTTTCTCTAAAATAAATAAATAAAAATGAAAAAAATAAAGATTATATCATCTACAGATATGCTTTATCTTCTTTCCAATTTGGTTGCCTTTTTTTCTCTTGACTAACTGCTTTCGCTAGGCCTTCTAGTACTATGTTGAATAGAAATGGTGAGGGTGTGATTACTTACCTTGTTCCTGATCTTAGTGGAAAAGCCTCAGCTCTTCACCACTGAGTATGATGTTAACTCTGGACTTGTCATATGTGGCCTTTATTATGCTGACATAGATTTCTTCTATACCTTGAAAATATATTAAATTTGACGTGTATTATCTAGCATTTGGTACATGTAACAGCATAAAAACCTGCTATTTGGCTCTACTACAACCTATTTTTAATTAAAAAATTAATTATCCTCCCTTTTTTAATATAAAAATAATTTAAGTCATAATTATACATAAACACATACCCATATCTAACTAACAACTGGGCAGGCCATCAGTCCATTTACAGTGTGATATAGAGTGTCCTGGCAGGGAGGACTCTAGATCCAGAAACAGATACCACGGATTTGAGTCCCGAATCCATCTGTGACTTCTGCTGTGCCTGTGATCAAATCATGTGACCTCTATAGGTCTCAATTTACTTCTTCAGTTTGCTTGATTACTCATTTCATGAAAATGTCACAATTTATTTATAGTTTTATGTATTATAAGTAATGTTCTCATAGGCATCCTTAGATTTAAATCTTTGTTTATATCTTCATCAATTCCTTAGGAAAGGTTGGAGAAGGATTTATTGAAGATAAGTATGTTTGCTGCTTGAAAAGTCCTAATGTACAATAAATGTTTTTGTACAAATATTTTTATTTTTAATTAATTCATCTGTTTTGCTTTTGCAATAGTTTCCTGAACAAACACATATGAGGACACTACATAGAGCAGAATTTTACAAAGTCTTATAACTGTATATGTCTTTGAAGTCCATGGAAGCAGTTGATCCTATAGAAATAATTTAAGAGTTATAGTTAGTATCACACAATTCAAGAGGTCTGTGACTTTATTCATGTCATTTACCGTCCCTGCATCTCATGTGTAATAAAAAGATAATCTCTGTCTGGCAGGGTTACTGTGAGAATGAAGCAGAAACACAAGTGAAAGTGCTTTGCTAATAATAAACCCTATACAGATGGCAACTCACTTACGATGGTTCAGTTTACAATGTTTCAATGACATGATACTGTGAAAGCAATATGCATAATACATTATATGAGATATCCAACACTTTTTAAATTAAATAGGCTTTGTATTAAATGATTTTGCCCAACTGTGTGCTAGTGTTAAGTGTTTTGAGCACATTTCAGATAAGCTAGGCTAAGTTACGATATTTGGTAGGTTAAGTTTATTAAATGCATTTTCAACTGATGATATTTTCAACTTATAATGGGTTTATCAGAATGCAACCATCATGATGTGAGGTGTACTTACATATTTTATTATTATCATTAGTTTTTGGTAAATAAAATGGTCAACTTTATTCAATGACCTTTAATTTCAATTTCAAGTTATATTGGTTTCCCTCTAACATGTCTTAAGGTTAATGAATAAAACATTTCTATTACTAAATATATTAACCACTGCCTTTCTATGAACATACTGGATATATTTTATAATAATGTTAGAATATAGTGAAATTTTGAAGTTCTTTATAGGGACAGATTTATCAACAAGATTAAAAAAATAAAATGAACAAATGGACTTATATGAAGCATCTCCAACAACATTTTGTCTCTAAGAAGAGTCAGTTTCAAGAAAAATCTGACTTGTTGTTCATGGGCTTTATTTTCAAAATAAACCTAGCTCACGTGGTAAGTTTCAAAGAAAGGAAGGGAAAAAACCATCTGAGACTCTCTGGTATGCTGCCGAAAGTATCATTTGGCAGTGTATCCCACCTTCTGGACGCACCTGATTGGCAGTGATGCTGTGATGCTGGGCATAGGGAGACTAGAAGGAGTACACCGGAGGATTCGGTGTTCTCGTTTCTGAAGAATAGCCTGTTTCTTCACAACAATCAGACCCGCCCACCCCATCCTCTAAACCTGTATGACCTGTGGGACCAATCTTCCTTATGCTCTTATACTTTCACATCCTTTTCCCACACTGTCTTAGAAGAGTAAACATTACATTATAAATACTCGTCTTTCTTAGCTATATAGTCCCATCCCATATATCTAAGAAAGAATTAATTTAAGGTGAATTTATGCATATAGGTTAAAATGACTAACTCTTCAGATATTTCAAATAGAATACATTGTTCTTTTAAAAAGAAAAATAATTGGATTGTGCTCTGACTGTTGTGGCTCATTTGGCTGGCATCGTCCTGCAAAATGAAAGGTCACTTGTTAGATTCTCATTCAGGGCACATGCCTGGGTCACTGGGTCAGGGGTTTGGGTCCCTCTGGTCAGGGTCAGCACATGAGAGGCAACTGATCAATGTTTCTCTCTGACATCAATATTTCTCTTCCTCTCTTTCTCCCTCCTTTCCCCTTTCTCTAAAAGTAAATATATTTTTTTTAGTTTTAGAGAATAATTTAAATAAAAATGAAAATAATCAGATTATTTTTATTGAATAATTAAGTTTAATAGTAAAGTAGAATGATCAATTCTAAATAAGTTTCTAAGACTTGTTCAGCTAAGTTAAATAAACCAGTCAGCAAAAGCCAAATACTATATGATCTCAATTACATGTGGAATCTAATGAACAAAGTAAACTGATAAACAAAATAAAATCAGAGTCATGGATACATGGAACAGACTGATAGCTGTTGGAGGGGAGGAAGGAGGGAGCCCTGAATGAAAGAAGAGGAAGGGATTAGCCAAAAAACATATATGCATAACCTGTGGACACAGACAATGGTATGTTGATTGCCTGAGGGGTGCAGGGAAGCTGGGTGGAGGTAGGCAAAGGGTAAAAAAGCAGTAATAATTGCTGTAACTGTAATAGCATAAACTATAAAATACAATTTTTTAAAAAGGTGTCTTCAGCTTCCACTACCTTGCAAAAGAACAAGGAGAAGAATTTTAATAAAGACATCTCTTCATATACATGTCAGTGTCACATGTTTAGAAAATGCCACCATAGTATTTTTATTAATGCACATTGAATCCCCAATACTCTTGGAAAAGTTCAAAAATATTAGGGAAGTTTCCAGATATAACTGTGGCACCAGACTTGCCATTGGAAAGGACCATCGTGGGCCCATGTCTTTGGATTTATCTTTAGACTCAGAGTCACAACTGACTAGCCCTAGGTCACAAAACTAGAAGGTGGTAGGATAGTCACTAAGATACGTATTCTTTCCCTAGTGCAATAGTCTTCTTATTACTAAGCTTGTTATATTTTGAAAATATTGAAGACTTTGTTGTTGATGTCCTTTCCTTGATCTCTTTCATATTTTAAACAATTAAAATACCACCCCTCTGCACCCCTTCCCAACCCATCTTGGAAGGTACTTAAAAACAATGTTAGTCATCCTTTCTCCTTCTCTGCAAGACAACTGCCAATATACATGTTTCTCTTTAAGGCAGATTTCTCTGTTATTCATAAAAATATTACATAGTATCAAGTGTACAAAAATTTTCTTCAACAGGAAACTATCAAGCTTTTTTCCCCCCATCCACCCATCAATCCATTCCTTCAGCTGGCAATTACTGACCATCATTAAGTTGCCCTTTGATTTAGATGCTGTTGCTCTGTCCTGGGGGGATCTGGGGAGAAGGCCAAGCACACTCTCTTCCTTGTCTTCTCTTTTTTTGATGTATTTGCTTTCATCTTTTTTAGTTCTGACCCTGGCTTCTTCATTGTACTTCAAGCTTCTTATTGTTCAGAGTTATTTCTGCAATATAGATTATTTTCTTGGTCACACTGTTTCTCCACTTATAAAATTAACTCAGAAAAATGACCCAAAGATTACTATCAGCCACAGAACATAAACTCTAATACCATAGGTCAAGCTATAGTTTAAAGTGTTTCAAATGCAGATTCTGAAAATAGATGTAGGTCTCATATAAATAATGTAAGTAGTTTTTATTACTCTTCTCTCCATTCAGAAAGAAAGCTGTCTTAACATATTCATTCTGGAAAAGACCTATCATTATAAACACAGGCCTCTCCACACAGTTTATAAACCCACAGTTGAGCATGTGGTTTTCTAAGCATCCAGTTACGTGTTAGACTTTTAAGATTTAGTGCCAAATATTATGTTTTTATTCAATTTTTTTTTCAATTTTAATAAAGGCATATATTGAAACTAGAGATACAAGTGTGGGCAAAGTAGTTTTATAGTTCACATGGAAAAAGACATGCAAAATAATACAGTAATTGATAAATAATAATATAAGAATAAATTCTGTTTCACATATTCATAACTCTAAACCTACTGTATTTTTGGACCATAAGATGCACCTAGGTTTTAGAGAAGAAAAATAGGGAAAAAATTTTTTTGAAGCAAAATATATGGTAAAATATGTAATAACATAAATAACATAATATTTCACCAATGTAAATGTAAACAGAACTGAACAGCAGTATTAACAACCATTATTCCTCCCAAATTTGGGTGGGGGGAATGTGCATCTTATAGTCCAAAAGTACTGGTACTTTTTCCCATCCTGGTAAGGAAATGTTTAAATTTTACTTTTATGCCATATGTGAATGAAAAGAGGTAAAAAGTGTTTTCTATAATGTAACCTTAACCATACTTAAATTTAGATTTAAAAAATAGAACATATCTTTTCTATCATTCAAAAAGCCATGTCTTTGGAATAATGCTAAAATTGGGTATGAAAGCAAAATTTGTTTGGCTTGATTGCCATTTGCCCATTAACTTGACAACAAAAACAGTCGTTATAGGTAATGATATGAGATCACCTAGCTCAAGTAAGAGTGTATGCTTCATCAAAAATATGTCAGAATTCGGAAGAAATGTATATTTTCTCAAGTCACCTCTGTAAAAATAATTTTTAAATAGTAGAATAGAAGTTGTCCTTCTGTTCCCTGCTGGAAAGCATCAAATGTCTGAAACCTAGAACTACAAGTTCTTATTCTCAAAGGTCTTTCTTAACTTTCTGTTGCTAATTAGAGTAAACATAAGTTTTTATCTTACTGATTCTTCCAACATCATAGTGATAGAACCCTAAAGTAACTGATGGGTAGAGGATAAATAATAATTTAACTGCTGATAGAAGTCAGTGTTAGAATTAGCCTTGGAATCTAAGGAGTAAAATACACTCAAACCTTGGCTCTGGAATGTCTTGGTTCTCAGACAATTCAGTTCTCAACCAAGCTGTTCACAGAAAACAATGTCTTGGTTGTCGAACAAATGTTTGTTTCTTGACTCGACAACCCTTTCATGCTGATGCGTATTTCTAATGGGAAAAAATTATTCAGTTTTCAAACAAATTGCTGCTCGAACAGCCTTCTGGAATGAATTAAGTTTGAGAACTGAGGTTTCACTGTAATTCTAGGAAAGTTTGTATTTGAGGTGTTAGTGTGGCACACGTTTGCCCATGCCTGCAGATACAGCCCATTCTATGTGGATACCTGTATTAAAGGAGTGACCACAAGGGGTCCCAGTGTTGCTCCAGAGAGGTCAGTGGGAAGAGTACTGTCCTAAAGGTATAGAGAAATTATTTTCAAAAGGTTTGTAAGTGCTGTAGAAATTATTATCAAAAGGTTTGCAGTATTTTTCAATTGGTGATAGCTTTCAAAAATTAAAACAAGTTCAGTATATAGGACATCAACCTTGGATATATTTTTTTGCTGTCATGATTATTAACCATCTGTTCTCAAATATAAAGAATTTGTTTTTCTCTAGATCATACTCATTCTCACATTACTAAAGCAATTTCAGATATTTAAAGACAAAAAAACAGTCTACATTATTATTTTTCCACATGTATCTGGAAGAAAATAGCAAAAGTTAGTACTTGGCTATATGTTCTTTGATATTTATGTTTATAAAATAAATATTGGGAAACATTTTACTTGTGTGTCCTTGTTTAGAAACAAGATATATAAAAAGGATTTAAAAACTATCTAAGGTCAGTATATAATTCTAGAGTAAAATTGGGTGTCACTGCTCTTAGGTAAAATACTGCACTTTGGTCCTACTCTTCAGAGAAATTTAACTGAGAATATAAGAAGGCCTCTTGTTTAAGCTTAAATGTGAGGTATAGTCAGGATGCTTTACTTACTGGGACACATAATTTGCTTTTCTCATGAGTAGTATTGGATGCTGCTGAGATATCTACCTGTCTGTGACCACAGCTCCTGTTGGGATGCAGCCCATCAGCTTAGGGATGCTCTCCCGCTATGGGAAAAACCGATGCCTGGAGTGAAGCTATGGGTCTAGGAAGGTTTGACTTTGTTGGCAGAGTTCAAACTAGGAAGCCACAAGATTTTCAGTTGTGTTCTTATAGGTTAGTGAGACATATTTCACATTTTTCCTACAAGGTAATATTTACACAAACCTTATTACAAACTACCATAAACTAATCAATCAACTGACTTGTGAATTTTGTATTATAAAAAAGACATCTGTGAGGCCCCATATGTGAGACTTTTTTTTTATAAAAAGGTATGATTCGATTCAGTAATCATTTATTGGGCCTCTACTTAACTGCCCTTATAGCTTTATAATCTAATTGATAAGGGGAGATGAATTAATAAAACATCACTTAATAACTAATATTTAACTATTTAACAATCAAATAATAATAAATTAAAATCAACACATTAATAAATAAATATGTGAGTGTTACAGATAATAATTTTGGAGAAGAATAAATATTATAGTAGAGGATTGGTTGTCTGAAAACTAGTCATACAATAATAAGGTTGATTAGATTCTTGAAAACTTAATGAGAGAAATAACATGATGAAATTGAAGCTTTCAAATTAATCTGATGGCAGCACACACAATACATTGAAAAGAGGAAAAGTTAGAGGTGTGAATGACAACTTGAAGGTTGTAACAGATTTATCTCAAATCTCAGTATTTTGGAGTGATTATTTATGTACTCTAACTGGCAGTCAAATACTTAAAGGACTATTTCTTTAAAGTAAAAAAATCAACTACAATGGCTCATACATAATTTTAAATAGTGTTTTCTTATTTTATGTGACAGATTTAGGAAGACTTTTGAAAAGCAGTTTGCATATTATTAATTGATGGGTTTTTACAAAATGATATGCTGGTGTAGTGTTCCTTAAGGCCACCATTATAAATAGTATGTGAAACCTTTGTAATTGGTTCTGGGGTACTGACCACAAAATGTCCTTTGTACTCAGAAGACTCTCTAGAATTTTTGTCAATTTTACATTTGTTATCTTATGTGGGTTTGGACTATATATGTACAGCTCATAACAGGTAGCAAGAAGAGCCAGCATCCAAAGCATATAGCATAGATTGGAAAACCCAATGGTGCCAGAGGTCTACACTGAGGGTTTGCCAAAACGTGGCAAGGTGCGTGGATTGAGATCCATGGAAGGTCTTGCTCAGGAATCCATGGATGATCACATACTCTACGCATGTGCCCACACACACACGCATGCGCGCACACACACACCAGTAGGCAACTATCTGTGAGGCAGAAAAAGAGGATCAGGGTAGTACAGAAAAGCATCCTGCATGGTCATCAAACAGAGGGCTTTGCTGTCGACAGGAGCATGCCATGGACCCAAGCTGAGTGACTAGGTACTTGGCATTGAGAAGAAGGATTCAAAGAAGAATCCAAGTTGTACAAACTAAGGCACCTCCAGCAGGGAGGGGAACATCTCTAGAATATAAGCTTGAAATCACCCCTCTCAGGACAGGATCCTGTATGTCATCCCGGGATTTGCATGTGTGTTGTGGGACACAAGTGGCAAGGAGATAATTCTATGAGTCAGGTTGCTATCATTCTCCTATAAACAAGTAAATATTAAGGGAGATTTAGATACAAAGGTAGACACCTAGCAATCAGTTGCCAGGTACTTTCACGATAAGGCCTGTAGGAAGGTGACTTGATATCTTTTGGGTCCCAGGTCTTGAACACCCAAGAGAAGTGCATTAAGGACGTATTATGAACAGAGAAATAGAAAAGAGACCCATTACAGTTATATCTTAGATAGGCATGTTAAGCTGCTTAAGTATCTAGACCCTTAATTAGGCTGGTTCTGGAATGTGAGAGTTGGCTAAACTTTATGGGAAGTCACTGGGTCTAGCAGTTATAGAAATTGCAGAGAAATGATGCTGGGTATTTTGTTGCTTTGATTATAATCTCACAGTATTTGAGACTCCAAATATTAATTTGCTGGGAATTTTTTTATTTTAGTCATTTTGCCTCTAATTTTTAAACACAATTATAAAGATTTACAAAGATAGTTTTTGAGCACATGCTTCTTAACATCTGGGACTTTTTGTCTCTCAGTTTCTTTGTGATTTCACAATAGAAAGTATTAAAATGTTCAGATCCACTTAACCATCCAATCTTATGCAACCCATACATTCACAGAACATTTGTGCAGTTACACTATGGGTTGGTGATACAAAGATGGAGAGGCGGTGATGTCTCAGGCAAAGAATTGTAATACAGCGTTATAGGCACACTGACGGATAGGTGCAAAGCGATACAGTAACAACACTGAGGATGAAGAATTGAACTGGCTGTAGAAAGTGCCACTGAAATGTCACTAAAATATCAGCAGCTTCTAACCAGGCTTTTCTTACCTTCCTGCCTTGTGCTTCTCTCTCCTCTGCCTTCTTTCTCTTAGCCAATTCTTCCCTACACCTCAGGACTTTCTGATGCATTGCATCATCCAGGAAGTGTCCCTTAACCCTCCCAACTTGGCTTATTATATTATGTCCTTCCTCTTTGCTGCCATGGCTTGCATGCCCATGTCTGTCATTACACTAGCCCAGTTGTTTTACAATAGTCTGTGTGTTTATCTCCTCAGTTAAGTCATTGAGAGCAATGGCTGTTGTACTCGCCTTTACACCCCCAACACTGTGGGCCTGTGCTGAGTGACTCTATGCCATGTGAATTTGAACTCTTGCCAGTGGCAATATGGACACAGTGACAGTTTCTCATTTGGGCCATGGTGAAATTACATTTGGATTTTATTTAAAAAATTCTGATGGTATACTTAAAATTAAGAGATGAAGTTAGAGAATGAAATTCTAATTAAGAAATTTAAGCACAAGCAGAGGTGAGAGATCAATGAGGGCCTGAACCAGATTGGGAAGGCGAGAATGGAGAAGAAGCTTGACAGTTTGGTTGTGAGAGGGTGAGAGAGAGAGGTGTGAAGAATGACTAAGTGTGGAACTGTTCGTAAGGAGGGAATAAAATTTGAGTATGTGAGCTAATCAGGCCTAATGTTTTGAACAAAGCAAAATTGCTTGCAACTTCTCATTTCAGCTGTGGACCAAAAAAAATATAAATCTTCATTTCACAACCTCTTTCATATGCCTGATTTGACTAAGGAGTCCAGCTAACCACTTGGCCTCCAAACTCCATGTGATCCTAAACCAGCCAAACGAGTGACTTCTACTTAACCCCAGAGTCCTGCAGGAAAAGTTTACTGCCTTTTTTCTCTAATAATGTGTCTAAGTGTGCATAAAACTCTTACCTATATTTTAATAAATTTTTGCTATAATCATTGATCTTCATAAATATTTCAAGTAAACAAATTTTTCCCTAATCTGAAAAATTTGCAACTGGTAAGAAGTATATTTCCTATTTTTTTAAAAAGGAAATGCTATAATAAATATTTTTAGAATTAGCTAATTAAATACTTATAAAAAATTATTATGCAAAATAGTTCAGATCACTTTAAAACTGATATAATTATAAAAATACTACAACTTTGCTAGCTATTTCTAATGATGATTTTTGTATAACTCACATTTTTATGCCACTAATACTGAAGTTTCCTCAAAACCTGGATAAGGGATACTTCTGTGTATCCTTAACCACCATATGGACATCTACACTTGTATCTGACTAAACATTATTAGTTGAGGTTATTGCTAGTACAGCTGTAAAAATATGCATAAATTTTACCTTCAAGTAAAAGGTTTTATTATATTTTATGGATAATCACAAAAATATAAAATTTACTTTCAAACCTATAGAACAATGACAAAGGAAATGTCAGAAGACTCTGGGTTGATTATTACAAATTCCAAACCTTTCACTGGTGGATTAGTGAATATTATATAGGGAAACTACAAATAATAGTTCAGGCCAGTGGAGCCATCAGAGGGTCAAAGGGTCATGGGACTGTGTCTGATCCAGTAAAACATCTGTACTCTCCTGTAACGTTTTCCTGAAACTTTAAAAGACAATGGAGCACACTTGGGAAACATGGAGTATTTACAGTCCCTGTTCTTTAGGAGTGGAAATGTGGGTGGTCAGAGAACTCGCCCCTTGTCCAAGAAGGGCTGTCGTGGGACAGCTTTGCCAACTGACTGTCTGAAAGTGGTGAAAGGAAGGGACACTTGCTTTTAGTCTGTTTTTCCCTCAGGGCACAGTCCCCCTTGCCAAGCTAACATCTCTAGGTCTGAAGCCAAAGAAAAGGTGTGCATCTCGTCTCTTTCTCTCTCACAACCGATCAGAAGTTACGTTGGGGAAATATTACTTTATTCAGAGATTGGCCATGCCCTTTCTTTCGGCGAGTTAACTTTATTCATTTTCTTTCATTGCGCAGATATTTCTGAGCTGTCCCTCAGTACTAGATGCTCTAACACTCATAAGTACTTTTCACAGGTCCATTTCCTAAGACTCACAGTTTACCAAAAAGTCCATAAATGAGAATTATGAGTTCATTTATTTAATCTTCAAACATTTATTAAACATCTGTAGTTTGTCAGGGACTGTATTAACATTAGTGATTCAAAGATGAACAGGAGAAACCTTATCATAGCACAGAAATTTCTGTGATAGGTCTCTAATAGAAGCAGATTCCAGGACCTGGTTCACAGAATCAGGGTGGGTTTAAATAAGAGCGGGGCCTTGTCTGAGCCTGGAAGGACTCCCGTGGAAGCAGAGTCTGAAATATAGTGGTGAAGGCAGGAAGTTTCTTCAGGTGGTAATCCCAAGGAACATGAGAGAGGAACACTTGGGAAGAAGAAAAAGCCAAAATAAAGGTATGTTATTGAGGTCAACCTCTGAAGAAGCACATAAATAGCTTCCCCAAATTATCTGCCTGAAGGACAAAAGGGAAAAACATTTGTCCATCAGTTCCTGTCTCTCATTCACTGAGAGCTGTCAGAGAATATTAACTCTCTGCAATTCTGCAGAAGTCCCATCTTATCTTTGGCACTGGAGAAACCCATAAGCAAAAAAGACAGTATTTTTTTAATGCAAGATACTGGTACAAAATTAGTGGAAGTCCATAAGAAACTTTGCATCCAGAACAAGCTGGAACCTGAGGCACTGGCAGGGGACTGAGAGCAGTGGCACCTCTGATGTTCCTTGTAATGTGCCCTGTAGTCTGTCCTGTGTGCAGGTGAGCAGAGGTGTGCTGGACAAATGGGCTAACAATGTACAAAAGCATGGCAGCCAAGAGCACAAGTGAAATTCAGGGGAGGCTAGTGTGTTGCCTCACTAGGGGAGGCTAGTGTGCCTTTTCTGACGTTGAGTCACAAAGGGCAGGCTTGTGAGAGAGATAAGAAAGTTAGGTGGGGTTAGAAGCATCTGAAAGATCTTAAATATGGTATTTTAGAATGACACCTTTTCAAAAATATTGAAGTCGGTTTTGGGAGCAGCAAAACTAAAGGCAAGGAGACCATTCTGATGTTTAATGATTCAGAAATAAAAGAAATGGGATCTTGAACCAAAGCGTAAAGCTACTTAATGATGTATAATCAAGAGGATTTAGCAGACTGAGTATGAAAGAAGGAGAAAAGAAATCATTACTTTTTGTTTGTCATTCTTTTTTCTACTCCTCCCCTCTTCTGAGTGTGGATGAACTCTGTAAACACGTATCCCAGAGGATTCTGGGCATTCATAGTTGTCTCTTTGATGAAACAAACAAACCCTTATATGTTCATAAATATGAAAATATATTTAAATATTAGAAAAAATGTTAAAGCATAAAACAAATTTCCTGGTGGGGGTTGGGGGGAAGAGACCTGGTTCTTTCTTGGTGATATGCGTTGCTGTTTGTGTACATGATCTACACTCATATTTTTACTAGTTGGAAAGTGTTTCTCTAATTAGTGCTACTATCGTTGTATGATTTTCTGTTTATTATTGTCAATTTAAATAATTATCTCTAAAAAATGTAAATGCATTTTAAAACATGAGACCTGAACAGCCACTGTAGTGGCAGAAAGAAGAAAATGGCATCAAATTGATAATAATCTATTATCTATTCACCTATACATGGAGTCCTAGCTCAAGAAAAAGGCAGTTACTTCTGTGTTTCAGAATCAAACTCTCCTATACAGAGGAAGAGATATAACTAATGTGCAGGCATACCTCAGAGATATTGCAAGCTTGGTTCCAGCCCCCCACAAGTGAAGCAAGCATCATAATCAAGTGAGTTGTAATGACTTTGCTGTCACAGGGTCTTGCCTTTAATTTGTTAAAAGCTCAATGTATGTGCAGCACAAAAAGTGAAGCTCACTAAAATGAGGAATGGCCATACAGCTGACACAGCAACCAGCTCTCAAGTACAGAGGCCATTCAGTCTAAGTTTCTCCACTTCTATCACCTGAATCTAAAAGTTGGCCTTTTCTATAATAAGTGAAAGCAAAATAATTGAAAAGAATCAGTTGCAATTTTGAAATATCTGAAAGTATATTTGGGTAATGGACAGTTTGCTTGGTTGTTTCCTCTGTAGGCAGATAAGAATACAGTGGAACCTTGGTTCTGGGACTTAATTCATTCTGGAAGGCTTTTTGAGAAGCAATTTGTTTGAAAACCAAATCATACTCATTCTCAAGCATTCCGTCCTTTGTTGCCTGAGAGATATGTGGCTGCTCATATAGGTATCAGCATGAAATGTTTCTGGTCAAGAACCAAAGTTTTCTTTGATGACCGAGACATTTTTCTGTGAACCTGGTCGAGACCTGAATTGTTCAAGATGGAAGACGTTAAAAAATCGAGGTTTGACTGTAATGCCTTTTTCCTCTCTTTATTCTCAACACATCACCTGTTACTGTGTATCTTTTGTTTTATCCACCACATTTTTGGGAATTATTTTAGCAGCAATAGGTAACTGATATAATTAACTTAAAAATCATAAAAGAAAATTAAGTGGGCATAATACTAAAAGCAATTAGAAAAGATTATAAGAATTTTGTTACCAGACTAGGAATTTAAAACTTATTGTTCCTTTTAAAACATAGTTCTTTCAACTATGTGAATACCCCTTTTGTCTCATGGAAATATAAGTATTGTTTGATGACATGTAGAAACAAAATGAATTCTAATAATTTAAAATGTAAGTTAATGCTATTTAAAAAGAAACAGGAGAAACAGCACACAGAAAATCTGTCTAATGGATCTTTATATCATCTACTTATACATGTGTTCATGGATTCAGAGGTAGGTTATAAGATATGAACATAAGACAAAACTTTTAAAGGAAAGATTTATTTTTTTCAGTGAAAATTCAATGCAACTGTTATAGGCCAGTATACACTATGTCTTTTGAACATTAGACCATATTTATTATTGGAATTTTAGTGGAGATTAAAGATGGTACTAAATTCTAATTTCTAATTGAAAAACATAGCTATGATGTAGAAGTTTTTCATGTATAAAGGAAACACAACAGTTAAAGAAATTCAGCCATATAGTTACACTGTGAGATGGATGATACTCCATATCTCTTAATTAAATTTTACTAATTACACATTAAAAAAAAATGCTGAATTTAACTGTAATTGGAAAAAATAGATTTTTTACATAGTGTTAAAATCATTGAATATCAGTATTAAGTGTAGGAAAGAGGTAAAGTGTTTTTTATTAATTTGTCCTACATATTTTATAAATAAAATTTAACTTCCTTTTACTTTTGTAAAGAAATATTCAGTCTAAGGAAAATCTAAGGTTTTGCTTTTAGATGACTCACTATTCTAGAAGTTTAATATTTTGCTTAAAATATTTATGCTCTGTCTTCCATCAAGTTTAGGCTTAAAAAAAAACCTTTATTCACTTGAACTTTAAGGTGGAAGAAACCAATTAAGTGGGTAGAAACTATCACACTTTTTTCCCTATGGCTTTTTATTTTAAATGCAGAAGCCCAAATTCTGTAGATTTAGTTTGTCTTTGAGTCATGCATGCGTCAGAATGTTACTCTTCCACCCATCTTGATAGCAACTTGAAATAGAATCTCAGTAGCTGAAGAAAAAGTGGGCTCTGAGATTTGGTGAAAAATTATTTGGCTGGGAGCCTGTTGCTGAGTGAAGAAGTTTCTAATCCAAAACATATTTTTAGAAGCAAATGCCAAATTATCTGTGCTGAAGTATCACACACCAGGCTTACCTGCAAAATGATTCCAAACCAAACCCAGAAATGTTTAGGTTTTGGCTACAGAATTCTATTTACAAATAATAGAAAGCAAGAGACAGCATCACAGTTATATGTGACCCCTCTTCTTTTTCAGAATAAGGGTCCTTTTTTTTTTATAGTCATTTATCACTCTGATTTTCCTTTACATTTCATGATTTTTTAACATGATTACTTCAATAAGGAGCAATATATACATATATATTTTTAAACACTTGAAAAATTCTGAAAGTACTACAGATTTTGTCAAAAAGATATAGGAAAAAAGGAACTGAAAACATTATTTCTCTACATTGCCCTACTTTGGTGTCTGCACTTTTCAAATTTTCTGTTGTTAATACTCAAGTTGAAAAGTAGCTGTTACCAAGGCAACTCGACCCAGGTAAAAAAAAAATCTTTAAATTTTTTAAGTTATATTTTATTGATTATGCTATTTCACTTGACCCAAATTTTCCCCCTTACCTTCTTTCATCCAGCACCCTCACTCCCTCAGGCAATCCCCACACCATTGTTCATGTCCATGGGTCATGCTTATAAATTCTTTGGTTTCTCCATTTCCTGTACTGTACTTTACATCCCCATGGCTATTCTGTAACTACCCATTGGTACTTCTTAATCTCCTCACCTCTTCACCCATTCCCCTCACATCCTCCTCCATCTGACAACTATCAAAATGTTCTCCCTATCCATGATTCTGTCTCCGTTCTTCTTGATTGCTTAGTTTGCTTTTTAGACTAAATTATTGATAGATTTGTATTTTTTGCCATTTTATTATTCATAGTTTTCGTGATCTTCTTTTTCTTAAATAAGTCACTTTAACATTTCATATAATAATGGTTTGGTAATGATGAACTATTTTAGGTTTTCGTGTTGTTGTTGTTTTTGGTCTGTGAATCTCTTTATTTACCCTTCAATTCCAATGATAATTTTGCAGGGCAGAGCAATCTTGGCTGTGGGTCCCTGCTTTTAATGACTTTGAATATTTCTTGGTAATCCCTTCTGGCCTGCAAAGTTTCTTTTGAGAAACCAATTGACAGTCTTATGGGAACTCCCTGTAGGTAACTAACTGCCTTTCTCTTGATGCTGTTAAGATTCTCTGTTTATCTTAAATCTTTGGCATTTTAATTATAATGTGTCTTTATATGGGTTTCCTTGCATCCATCTTGCTTAGGACTCTCTGTGCTTCCTGAACTTGCATGTCTATTTCCTTCACCAAATTAGGGAAGTTTCTTTCATTATTTTTTCAAATAGATTTTCAATTTCTTGCTCTTCCTCTTCTCCTTCTGGCACCCCTATGATGTGACCGTTGGATCCTCTGAAGTTGTCCCAGAGGCTGCTTATACCATCCTCATTTTTTTTAATTCTTTTTTCTTCTTGTTGTTCTGATTGGTTGTATTTGCTTCCTTATGTACCAAATCATTGATTTGATTCTCAACTTCATCCACTTTACTGTTGTTTCCCTATAAGTTGTTCTTTATTTCAGTTAGTGTATCCTTAGTTTCTGACTGAACCTTTTTTATGCTCTTGAGGTCCTCACTAAATTTCTTGAGCATCCTTATAACCTTTTAAACTCTGCTTCTAATACACTGCTTAATTTCCATTTTGTTCTTTTCCTTGAGTTTTGATCTGTTCTTTCATTTGGGCCATGTTTCTTTATTGCCTCATTTTGGCCACCTCCCTGTATTTGTTTCTGTGTTTTAGGTAGAGCTGCTATGATTCTCTGTCTTGGTAATTGGCCTAATATTATATGTCTCTTGTAGGGTCCAGTGGCACAGCCCCCTTTATCACCCAATCTGAGTACTCGAGGTGCACCCTCCATGTGGGCTCACCCTCTTCTTGTAGATGAGCCTTGGTTGCTGTTGACAGGTCAATGGGAGAAATTTATACAGGCCAGTCAGCTGCAATGACTGGCTGTGACCACTGACCACCAATCTCCTAGCTCTTTGGAGGATGTGTTGTGTAGGAATAGGGTAGTGGTGCTCCAGTGTGATCTCTAGCTGTCCACTGGGTGCATAGGCTTTGAGGTTTCCAAGGTCAGCCACCACCTCTGTTCTGCCTAGAATCGCCCTGTATGAGCTATAAATCAATCTGCAGATGACTGCTACTGGGGCTGGGCTTGAAGGTTCCCAGGTGAAACCAAGCTGTGAACCTAGGCTGGCTGCTGCTAGTGCCGGGCCTGGGGCCACTTGCAAGAGGTAAGGGTGTGGGGTATCGCTTAAGCCAGCTATAGCTTGTTTGAGAGGATTTAGGAAGATGCAAACTTTACATCCTTTATTAAAGGATAAGCCAATACCAGCCATTCATATGGAAAAGCCACTGTTAACAGTTCGGGTGGGCCATAAGTTGGGTCAGGTGGAGCCTCAGGAAGACACTAGAGTGAAGGAAACAGTGTGAGCCACGTGGAGGGAGTCTCCAGTGTCTCCTGCCTCCTGATTCTGTGCCTCTGTGGGAGAAGGGTTTAGAAAAAGAATCATGGCCTCTGCCCTCCATTCTGTTGGGAGAAAGCTGTTCCCCAGCTTACATCCTGCAGCCATACACTTCAGTGTCTCCCTGTATGCCACTTGTGCCTTTCAAGCTGTTATACTTGTGCTGTAGCTCACAGAGAGTGAGTCTGAGTAAGTCTATACATTGGTCTTTTAATAGGAACTGCTTGGGACTCAAGAAGTTTCTTGTACCAACTCAATCCCTGCCTGTTTTTGCAATCAGAAATTATAGATACTTACCTTCCTCACTCTGCAACCCTGGGCTGAGGGGCTTGGTGTGGGTCTGGAAACCCTCACTCCAAAGATATCCCCCCCATATTTTATCCACCACATATGGGTGTGGGACCAGCCTGTTCCACATCTCCGTGTCTCCTACCATTCTGAATAGATAAAATTTTTTTAGTTCCAGAGTTGTCAGGCCTTCCATTCACCCCAATTTCTGATGGTTATGAGTGATGGTTATTCTGTAATTTAGTTGAAATTTTGAAGTGATTGTGCAAAGAGGTGAGCTGTGTTTTACTGTGACTCCATCTTGACCAAAAGTCTCCAAATTTTTATTCTTGAAGATAAGTTTTTATGCCTCTGCTTAAAATCAAGAGGCTTAAAATTGATTTCGAAAAAGCAGATTTGAAAATAAAGAACAAAATATCTATTTGAAAAGTAGAAGAGAAGGGTTAAAGATAACTAACCTTGTTTTTTATTAGTTTATAGATATATATTTATTTCTATATATTTTTTATACTTTCAGATAAATAACTTTGTAAAACAATTGTTTCGTGTAAATATCATGTATATTTTCCATAGATTTAGAGACTTTATAAGGTCACTTTTGTAACCAGGTATTTGTTTACCATATTTCTTTCTTAATCTCACTACCTAATATTTTAGTTTAAATCTTCAGCAACTATTAAAATGTTTATGACATCAGTCTTATCCTGTGGTAATACTGGTAATGACAAAAATTCATGTTTTAGACTAAGGGAAAATAGAATGCCAGCTTTTCATGGAGGAAAATAATCTACTTCTATATTTAAAATAATATCTTTTGTTCTGTTTTTTCAAATCTGGTCTTGTTTAATCAGTTGTAAACTACTTGAATATAATTTATATACCTAGTGGTAACTCATATAGGAGTAATGATAACTTAAAAGAAGATATCTACAAAGAATTAAATGAATTATAATACATTCTTATAACTTTCAAAATAGCTTCATGTTGCACTGACTAGTGTGACTCAGTGGTTTGGGCATCATCCTGCAAACCAAAAGTTCAATTCCTGGTTAGGGCGCATGCCTGGAATGTGTCCCAGGACCCCAGGTGCAGTGTGCAAGAGCCAACAGATTGATGTTTCTCTCACACGTTGATGTTTCTTTCCCTCTTTTTCTCCTTCCCTGTCTCTCTAAAATAATAAATAACATCTTTCAAAAAATGGCTCCATGCACATATTTTCCCTAATATTTTGTGAGATATCTAGCAAGAACCCTTCAAATGTCATGATTCCTACCGACATGGGCAAGAATCTAAGTCCTCTAAGTAAAAATTTTGCACATTGGCTCAGTGCTTACCAGCAAAAGGGGCAACAGGGCTTCTGAGTACAGCCACTGCATGGCCATTGCTTCTGTGACACAGGAGACCGGCTCCGATCAGCAGGTCCTTCCTGGGAGGCAGCAGATTTGTGACTGGGAGCAGCACCCCCCTTCTGGTAAGGAATTAACAGCCTTACTGCCTTAGAGTGAGAAAAGCCGACAATATCCTCAAGACCAAGGGGGTCATGTGACTTGCAAAATCATAAATTTGTCATCTGCCGGTGGCTGGGCACTTTATACTCAAACATACAACAAGAATTCCTTGAGCAAGTCTTTCCCTCTTCCATATTATATTTATTCTTTGGATCCCCATCTGTTGCTGCAGACAACTATGCTTCAAGGATGTCTTCCTGCGTGTTACCCCTATTAGATATTGTGATCCCAGGTAGGTCAGGGGTTGCATCTTATTCTAGAAATCTCCAACACTTATCACTACCTGGTCATGGGGAGATATTTGCTGAAGAGTTGAATAAAAATAAGTACGAGGGACAGAATTAGCATTGTTAAGGGAGATGTAACAAGATACAGAGTGGCTTGGAGGGTAAACCTACAGAGCAACCAAAACATCTCTTCAACTCTTGGTTAGCTGACCTTACTGTGGTTACATATACATCTACTTCCTTTGCTTCTTCATTGTGGTGGAACATAACAAAAACCTAAACTTAATATGTGGATTCCCATAGGCCTATGGTGTCTGAATAGAAATAAACACATCTACAACAAGTGGAGAAAGCACGTGAAGTATTTCAGTGAACAAAGTCCATTCAGTCACAGACTCGGGAAAACAAAAACCAAAAGACACTTCAAATTCCTCATGCAAACTTCATAAAAAGACCTCTTTGTTTAAACAAATCCTGTTCTATAATTACTCAAAGTAATGTCTGTCAAATACTGGATTTTTTTTCTGAGATTTATTCTGCCTGCTTTAGATTAATAGAACATGGGGTACTTTTAATTTGCTCGGACTTTTAGGAGATATATAGTAAACGTATTAAAACAGCAGTCCTTGGGTTGGGTTGCCAGTATTGGAGTCTGCTTTCCTGCTTGCCCACCTGCACCACCTTGGGCGAGTCACTTTGCCTCTCTCCCAGATCCCTCAAATGGGGAACAAGAGGAATACTTACCTCAAATAAACATGCTACAACAGTTTTAGAGAAGCGCTCAAGGAGTGCTGGACTTTATTACCTATTTGGAAATGGAGAGTGGAACTATCAAAGTTATGCCCCTAAAATCCATCAAAGTGACAGAAATGGAAAGATTTCAGGTTTGTTGAAGAGGGCTTTTCTGGAGCGTTGGCCTGTGTTTTCAGGACAAAGTCATTCAATTCCAGCTTCAAATGAGAAACCATCTCAGTTACTACCTCTGGGTTTCAGGCTTTTTGCCTCCATCCTGAGATGAGGAAGCTTTGATGGGGAAAAGGGAGAGTCAGACTCAGCCCAGGTGCCTAGCCAAATGAAAGAAATTGTCCCCTTTAAGCAGGCAGTCAAAGTTTTAATAAATTGTACATATATTTTTAGGTCCAGGGACTTCTGTATATAATGGGTTTTTATGACATACACCTGCACTTCCTGGGAATAAAATAGTCAAAGCCAGGAATGGAGCTGAAGCCACACCTTAGATCAGCACCTTGCCAAGTTCATGGGGAGTCATTTGCATAAAAGCCCCAACTGCTTCTCACCTGACTCTCATTCTTCATCCACCAGCTATTCCTGAAGCACCTACTCTGTGTCACTCTCTGTGCTAGTGCCTGCTGATCTGCCCTTTCTTCCTATTGTCTTATGTTCCCCACATCTTCAAACCATAAACATATGAGGTAAAAAAATGAAATTTTTTAAATCTTTTCATCCAAATCCATTTTTTAAAAAGACTATATTTTCATTTAAAATACATATTTCATCCCAATAAAACTATTGTTAAATATTTTGAGTGTACCATTCCAGAAATTATTCTATATTTGCACATAGACAATTATATTTATGTTTATATTGTTTTATACCCTGATTTAGTTCATTTTGCTTCTTACCTGGTGCCTTGATATTATCTTGACCAGTATACTTGAGCATTAGTCTAGGTGAGTGAGCATTAGGTGACTCTCCAGGATCCTCTTAACCAGAGCTAACCTGTCTGGTATGAAAGGACTTGTCACAGGATTCCATAAGTAAATTTAAGGGAGAGACACCTTAATATTAGCTTTTCTGTTGATGTAGCAAAGATAAAGATTTTATGACACCTATTTTATTTTTGCAAGTAGGTGTCTTGCATATTACATGATTTTAATTATTGTATGTAGTATTTGTGTGACTAAGTTATGAATCCCTTAAGTTACAGAAGCCCAACCATGATAATTAGCCAGCTAAATTAGGTCAGCATCCATGGTTCTCTGAATACTGCTTCAGTGCAAAGAGGAGTCTTACTTGGAAATGTAAGGAACCATTTAAATACCATTTTGACCAGACTTTTGTTGTAAAGAACAGCACACCAATACACAGGCATACACACAGCCCACCTGTTCAGTCACAGCCCAGCAGCCTCAAACTTCACCAATTTCTCTCCCATTTCCATAATCCAGATGTGTTGGGTGACTGAGAAATGGAAGCTCTATAGCTTGGAAAAGCAGCTCCAGAGAGGTCACAGTCCAGGCTGAGAGTGGGACTGAGAGCAGGGCCAGAAACATACCAGCGTCCTAGGGCAGTTATAGTGCTGGCTCTGAGTGTCTGAGCTGTGGCAGTCAGCGGTCCCTCTCTGCCCATCTGCCCTCCAGTCAGTCACAAGGGCCTACATATTTCACTTTCTAGATATTTTCTGATTCTACTCTCCCTCACAATCTTATCAACATTGATGTATCAATAGTTAAGGGCCTCCTTATCTCTCTCCCCTAGTCTTCAGTTAGAGCTCTTCAATTCTGCATTTCCCCAGCCACAAGGCTTCAGCAATTTCCCACCCCATGCAAATTAAAGTCCAAACCTCTTATCAACACAGGCAGGTACTCTGTGGCCTACCCTTATTTTCTTCGGCAGGTGAATTTTCTAGAAATTGGCTTCCAATGAAAATGGGAACCTGGAGCCATGACAACATAATAAATAAATTTGAAGCTGAAGATCCTAAATTAAAGACTATGTAATGAAAGGCTTATAGCTATATCACAGGGAGCCTTATAGTATATAGTGGTTGAAAGCCTCACCTTTACTGTCAGACAGACCATTTGCCAACTAGGAGATGAAGATAAAAATTACCCCTCATTCATAGGACTTAAATAAAGTGTTTAGCATAATATACTTGCTAACAGTTAAGTGTTTAGCGTAACAGTTGCAAATTCAGTACTGGTTATTTGTTATAAATGGAAGACTACTAACGTTATATCCATGTTTAATATGTTCTGATATGGGGATATATATATATAAAACAGAGGCTTATAGCCCTGACTAGTGTGGCTCAGTTGGTTGGGTGCCTTCCCTCAAAAAGAATGGTCACCCATTCAATTTCCCATCAGGGCACTTGCCTCAGTTGCACATTTGTCCCTGAGAGACACAGGACCATTGCTCAATGTTTCTTTCTAACGTCAGTGTTTCTCTCTGTCTCTTTCTTTCTCTCTCCTTCTCCTCTCTCTAAAAATAAATAAATATTTTTTTAAAAATAGAGGCTTATAGAATTACCCAGAAAAAAACTGACTACAGCTTGCTTAAAGATAGTAATGGAAGAATAAAAGAAGATTTTGGGAACTGCAGTCCTCTTTGCAGGAGAAATACAAATCAAAAGACTACTAACGTTTTTTTGGCCTCATTTGCCAAAATGGAAATGATAAATCTGGGGCTTAAAAATTAGGGCAATTGTAGCATCTTGTTTCCATACAATTCATATCCCTAAAAAGGAATCTATAAGAAACACACAAGAAAAGAGGCAGTTGGGGTACCAGTGCCTTTTGAATGATCTTTTAATGATTAAAATTATAGCTTAAGTTTCCAATATGAAAAAATGGTTTGCAAATTGTAAAAAAATGGGTTCCAAATTTGTACTGAAAACATAAGAATAAAGCCTATTAAAAGATGAATTCCATCTTTTTAGAGATCAAGTACATGATTTAACAATGTCCAATGAAACCTTCAGCTAGTACATTTAATCTCATCATTTCAAAATGTTACTTAATGATGCCAAATAACAGAACAGTGTCTCTGGACACAATGTCTCTGGGTATCCTGAATATGATTTGTGCAACTTGATTTTCAGTAAAACTAAGCTATGAAAAATGTTCCTACTCTGTATGAATTTATATAAAAATTGAATATCAATGAACTAATATCTGTTGGGATTAAACATAAGTGAAAACTTATATATATTTTCATTTCCTTTTTCATCAAACTATGATCACTTTAAAATAGGTCTGTATAGTAAGGGGTGCGTAAATAATCCTTAGCTAAGGTTAAAAGAGATAACATACTGGTTCCAGCAGAGATTTTAAGATAAATTAGTTTGTAGTTAGGCAGCAATATACTACTAGCCATAGCTTTGATCCTTTTATCATTTTTTCCATTTGATTTTACAACTGGGTTTTAGGGTTGAATGTCTCTTGGTACCTATAAGCTTTACTGAAAGATGTATTCATTTCTTTGGGTCTTTTGATTTTTATAATCATAACCACTCTTATAGGTTTCTTGTAAGATTAGCACATATAGTTTATATTGTATTAAATTGTGTGATATTGCACATTAGTAGGCTTTTCCTATGGAAAGCAAATATAGGGTGAGGCAAAACTAGGTTTATAGTTGTTCACATGAAAAATAATGCAATAATTAATAAATAATAAGAAAAGAATAAACTGTTTCACATACTCACAAATATAAGCCTACCTTTCCCCACCTTGTATTGTTGTGAGGTTTTTTAATTAAATTTATTGGGGTGACATTGGTTAATAGGATCATATAGGTTTCAAGTATACATTTCTATGGTACATGATCTGTACATTGCATTGTGTGCCCACCACCCAAAGTCAAATCATCTTGTATCACCATATATTTGGCCCCTTTTACTCCCCACCATTCCACCACCTCCTTCCTTCTGATAACTGCCATACTGTTGCCTGTCTATGAGTTTCAGTTTTTTATCTCACATATGAGTGGAATCATATAGTTCTTAGCTTTTTCTGACTGACTGTTTCTGAAAGTTCTTAAAAGATTAATCAAAATGTTGCAGTTTTTAAAATATTATGGAACTATCCCTGATGAACATAGATGCTAAAATATTCACAATATTAGCAAACCAAAACTAGCAATACATCAAAAAGTTCATACACCCTTATGAATTGGGATTTTTTTCTGGGAATTCAGTGTTGGTACAACATTCACAAATCAATAAACGTGATATACCACATAAGCAAAAGGAAAAATAAAAACTACATGGTTATATCAATAAATGCAGAAAAATCATTTGATAATATCCAGTACACATTTATGATAAAAGCTCTGAGCAAGGTGGGAATAGAGGAAACATACCTAACCTTAATAAAGGCCATGTATGACAAACCCACTGCCAGCACCATACTCAAAAAGTAAAAACTAAAAACGTTCCCCTTAAGATCGGGCATAAGACAGGGATACCCACTTTCACCTCTTTTATTCAACATAGTACTGCAAATTCTAGCCATAGCAATCAGACAAAAAGAAGAAATAAACTGCATCTAAATTGGAAAGGAAGAAGTAAAACTGTCTTTATTTGCACATGACATGATACTGTACATAGAGAACCCTAAAGATTCTACCAGGAAACTACACTCTGGCTGATGTAGCTCAGTGGATTGAGTGCGGGATGCGAACCAGGCATCGCAGGTTTGATTCCCAGTCAGGGCACATGCCTAGGTTGCAGGCCATGTCCCCCAGCAACCACACATTGATGTTTCTATCTCTCTCTCTTTCTCCCTCCCTTCCCTCTCTAAAAATAAATAAATAAAATCTTAAAGATTCTACCAGGAAACTACCAGAATTAATAAATGAATTCAGTAAAGTAGCAGAACACAAAATTAATATCCAGAAACTGGTTGCACTTTTATATGCCAGTAATTAACTATCAGAAAGGGAAATTAAGAAAACAATCCCATGCACGATTCCTTCAAAAAGAATAAAATACCAAGGACATTAAATATCCATACTCAGAAAATCATCAGACACTGAAGAGAGAAGTTAAAGAAAATACAAGTAAGTGGAAGCATATACCATGTTCCTGGGTAGGAAGAATTAACAACATTAAAATGTTCATACTACCCAAAGCAATCTATAGATTCAATGCAATCTTGTCAAGGAACCAATGATGGATTTCACAGAACTAAAACAAATATATCAAGATTATATATGGAATCACAAAAGGCCCCCAATAACAACAGTAATCTTGAGAAAGAAGAACAAAGTTGGAAGAATCACACTACCTAATATCAAACTATACTACAAGGCCACAGTAATTAAAACAGTGTGGTACTGGCATAAAAACAAATACAGAGAGCCCAGAAAAAAACCCACACTTTATAGTCAATTACTATTTGACAGAGGAAGCAAGGCCACACAATGGTCTAAAGTAGTTTATTTGATAAATGGTGTTGGGAAAATTGGACGGATGTGCAGAAAAGTGAAACTAGACCACCTTCTTATGCCACACACAAGAATAAATTCAAAAAGGATCAAAATCTTAAATGTTAGACCTGAAATCATAAAATCCTAGAAGAAAACATAGGCAGTAAAATCTGAGACATTGCTTGTAGCAATATTTTTTTCTGTTATATCTCCCCAGGAGAAGGAAACAAAAGAAAAAATAAACAAAAGGGACTACATTAAAAAGTTTTTGCACAGCAAAGAAAACCATCAACAAAATAAAAAGCAACCTACTGAATGGGAGATCATATTCATCTATATATCTTATAAGGGGTTAATATCCAAAATTTATAAAGAACTTATGAGATTCAACACCAAAAAAATAAACAATCCAATTAAAAATGGGCAAAGGATCTGAATAGATGCTTCTCCAGGGAGGACATATAGATGGTCAATAGACATATTAAAAACTGCTCAGCAACCCTAATCATCAGAGAAATGCAAATTAAAACCACAGTGAGATACCACCTCATGCTGGTCAGAATGGCTATTATCAATAAGTCAATAAGCAAGTGCTGGTAAGAATTTGGAGAAAGGGGAGACCTTTTACACTGTGGGTGGTAATGCCAATGGGTGCAGCCACTGTGGAAAGCAGTATGGAATCACCTCAAAAAAATTAAAAACTTTTTATTTTTTAAGGAACTGCCTTATGATTCAGCAATCCCACTTTTGGGAATATGTCCAAAGAAACCTGAAACACTAATTCAAAAGTATGTAAGTACTTCTTGCCCTGACTAGTGTGGCTCAGTGGGATGTGCGTCATAACACAAACAGTAAGGTCGCCAGTTTGATTCGCAGTCAGGGCACATGCCTAGGTTGCAGGCCAGACCTTCAGTTGGGGGCGTGCAAGAGGCAACTGGTCAATGTTGCTCTGGCACATCTATGTTTCTCTTCCTTTCTCTCTCCTTCCCTTCCCCTCTATCTAAAAATAAATACAATTTAAAAACAGAAAGAATTATAATCATCCCTATGTTCAATGCAGCATTATTTATATTCACTAAGATATGGAAGCAGCCCAAATGTCTATCAGTAGATGAGTAGATAAAACAACAAAAGAATACCACTTGGTCATAAAAAAAAAAGAAGAAAAATTTCACTCTTTGTGACAGCATGGATGGACCTAGAGAACATTATGCCAAGTGAAATAAGCCAGTCCATAAGAAAGACAAGTACCATATGATGTCACTCACATGTGGAATCTAATGAACATACTGAACTAACAAGAAACATAGAAACAGACACATAGATGGAGAACAGGATGACAGCTGTGGGGGAAGGTTAGAGGGTGGAGGGACTGAGCAAAAAGGAAAAAGGAGTCACATACATGGACACCAGTGTGGTGATTGTGGCAGAGGGAGGGAATATAAGATGGGGAAAGGATAATGAAAAGTACAATAAAAATAAAAGAAAAGTTAAATGTTAGAATAACCATATAATTTCACTTACATGTGGAATCCAATGAACACAATAAATTAACAGTGGAGACAAACTCATGGATACAGGAAAAAGACTGACAGCTGTCAGCTGGGTCATCGGAGGGGGCACTGGGTGAGAAGGGTGAAGAGATTAAGCAAAGAAAAAGAAGAAAGACTCCTGGATGGAAAACAACAGTTTGGTAATTAACAGAGGGAAGGGGGTTGGGGGGAGGGAAAAGGGGGGAAAAATGAGGATGGAAGGGGACTTGACTTGGGGTGGTGAACACACAGTACAATATACAGATGGTGTATTTTAGAATTGTATACCTGAATCCTATGTAAATGTGTTAACCAATGTCACCCCAATGAATTCAATAATTTTTAAAAATAGATTATTTCAGATTTAGGATGTGTTACTCAAGATCCAATAAAGCTTATTGAACAGCTGCTAGCTAAGCTGATGGCACTGTTACGTGAACTCCAAGCAATGTTGCACAGTAGCTGTGTGCTTCAGATTTCACGATGGTTAATTCCTTCTGTTCTCATTAGTGATTTTCTGAGCCCTGGGATTTCCTATAGTACCCAGGGCATAAAGGCCTTTTTATCTATCTGAAAAAAACAAAACAAAATAATGTAACAAATGTTCATAAAATATAAGTGGCTTTGTCACTCTATTATAGCAAATAATGGATGTTTGAGAGGTTAAAGCTGATGTTAGACTATATAACTGCTTTTTAGCTGAGAAATATTTCATGCCAAGTTTTATGCACTTTGGGGTCAAGAAAAAATGGAACTTGTTTTTTGTGTGCTGTCATCTGCTCTCTTAGAGAAGCTCTGTGATGAATGAGCACTATGTAAATGTGATAGATGTGTAATTAGAGGCTTTCTTCGCCCAGTTTCTAAATAGTGGATGCCATTTAGGAGTGCCTCTAAAACTTGTCCTTTTGCTGCAAACCATATCTGCACAAATATCTAGCCTACTTTCCACTCTGATCCCTCGCCACTGTGGCCATACAGTTCAGATAACACTTCTAATCCTCTGTTCATAAAACTCATACCAGCAGGACCAGCTATGCCTACCCATGTTCACGGTGTTTGTCAATTATTATGGCTTTATGAAGAAAGGCAAGAATTCTAGGTGGAGTGCCATGAGGAAGATTAACTCACCAGACCACCTACTGCCCCATTCACTTGCCCTCACTTCACTTCAAACAGTCCTCTTCTTAGCCCTATCTTGAAGCTGGCACAGATTCTAGTCAAGTTGAGAGAGCTTCTGAATCTTAGAAAACTGCTCTATTTCTTTACATAAAATATCAATTATTTTCTGCCTAGTGCAAGTAGATTTTTACTTACATGTTTTATTTAGGACAATAAATATAACTATCCCCAAATATTAGAAAATAAAGGGGGTTAAGAGGGTAATTTAAATGGGAGATGTGTGTAACTATAAATAAAGAAAATGGTATGTTACATGTGTAGAAATATCTTCCTACATCATAAATGAAAGCATCTTTTAAAAAGAATGATTTTGGTCATAGATCTGAAAACATGAATAATTGTGACTATAATTTAGATAGTTCCCTCTGGGTGGACATAACCTTTGTTTTTCTCTTCTCATAAAAAGAACACTAAAGTAAATAGTCTCTTTTTTCTATAAATGTTTCTAAAGGATTCCTCAAAAGGATTATTGATCAGACTTTCTTACTCTGTGAGAATACACAGAGTCCAGTGAATTCAGCATTATTTATTTCCAGGGGCCTTAAATGAGAGAGCCATTCCCAATGTAAATTACTCCAAAATTCACATAGTTGACTTGTAGGCAGGGACACTGATGCAGCCTGGTGAAGTCTTTACCCACTGATTTGTGATTACACAAGCACACTTAGAAAAATACATAACATATGTCTAAAAATTCTGTAACAGGGACATTCACATACTGTATTATAAAAGGCCTGGGTGCCAAACAGATGAGATGGAAAGGAATTGAATGAGAACCTTGGGCTGTGCACCCAAGAGCATCACTGTTTCTCACCACAAATCGTTTCAGGCATTGTCCACCCATGCTGAATGCACCTGGATTCTGGTGGCTAGGTAATGTTTTATCTTCTGGGATAAAATTTTGTACTGTCTTATAGAGTTACTAGCAGCACACAGAATGGCACTGAACAGTAGTTATTTACATGGCTTCCCAGACATCTCTTTCATCATCCTCTTTGAATGTTTTCAAGATTATTCCTAAACCACAGCCAAAGATCATCCTCCATGGTGGGACTCACATGGACAAAATCTAAAAGCAGTTTTAATTAAAGGTCATTTTATATTTCTCAGATAACGTTCATCAGATTGAGAACAAGTCTGCCACTGCACAGAACTCAAGACCACAGCCATTTGCCAAATGAGATCTTTGTAAATGAGAGAGCTGGCAGTTAAGATGAATGTTCTGTCACACTTGAGAGAATCCGGGTCCCTGAAGATTTATACGAATGCTCAGCTCTTATCGAACCATCTCCTCATAGATGACTTAGTAAATGTCTGTTTTTGCACCAGATAATGGCTTACAAGTGAATCTCCTTTTGTTCCCCATTATGCGCGCGCGCGCGGACACACACACACACACACACACACACCCATATGCCTGCTTCCCAAACAGCTTATAAAGTGCAAAAAAGACTTTGATTTCTGACTGTGTAATTGATAATATCACACAAGCCACCTGCTCATCGTCTGCTAGTCACACTGGTGGAGTTAACAGTTTAAAAGACACTAAAAACAGTGCATATATTAGGAAATTAGCAGTTTTATGGAATTAGTTTAATTGTCATTTTTAAATTACCTAATTTATTTTTTACTGCATGTTTTATGATATTTGATAATAGACTTGACCAATTCAATTTTGAACTCAACTATTTAGGGGTTTGCTATAGTTATTCTAATGCCTAAATTTCAGATTTTCCTTTACTCCCATAAACATGTTTTACTATAATTTCCTTGGTCAGCTCCAACAAATTCTGTCAGGATTCATTATTAAAACTGACCTTTTAAAAGCCCAAATGTCATTAAGTCAAGCACACCTTAAAAAGTGATATAAACAGTAAATTCAAACCTCTCAAAACACACACATTTTCACTTAAAGATAATATTTTTCTTTTCTGATACATTGTGCTATGCCTGTATTCCTACAGTCAGAGAATTTTTACAAACCACTTCCACATCTCGGAAATTATCATCTATATTTTAATCTTTTAACCTCATTCCATCAGAAATATCCCGTGTAGAGACAGTGCTGCAAGTGTGTAGACTTGTACGTCAGAGACTCGGGGTCAAGAGAAGCAATGAACCAAACCCCCAGTGTAAATGTGTGTGAAGTGTTTCAGGACTATAGGCTGAAATGGTCCCAACTAGAAATACAGTTGTCGCTCGGCATCTGTGAGGGATTGGTCCCAGGGCCCCAGCAGATACCAAGATCCACAGATGCTCAAGTCCCTTGTATTAAATGGTGGAGTATTTGCACGTATAACCTATGCACCTGTTCCCGTATACTTTAAATCACAGGTGGCAAACACAAGGCTGGTGGGCCCAATCTGGCCCTTTGCCTTGTTTTATCCGGCCCGGTACCTTGTTTCAACCCAGTAGCAGCGCCGAGCTCTCGCTGAACTGTTAAGGAGTAGTTACATTTATACAGTCCTAAAATTATATTTGGCCCTTTGAAGGGAACTGCAAGGCTGATGTGGCCCCCAGTGAAAATGAGTTTGACGCCCTGGCTTTAAATCATCTTTAGATTACTTAAAATACATAATATAATGCAAATGCTATGTAAATTGTTGTTATACTTTATTATTTAGGGAATAATGACAAAAAGAAAAAACTACATACATTTTCAATGCAGATGTAACCATCGTAGGTCATGACTACTTAGTACACATCAGGAACAACATAACTTTTTTCTTTCTGAATATTTTTCATATTTACTTTCTTTTTATTAATTAGTTATTTGGATTCTTCACATATTTAACATAAGTGCAGCAATGAATTATCAACAAAGTTTCCTCCATGTTTAATTTTATTTTCTTAATCAAGAGGTTCAGCTGGGCTTAACACAGAGCTTGCTGTGCATCGTGACGGTTATTTTTGTACGACAGTGTGTAAGGTGTCCGAGATACTGGTCCACAGCCTCTTCACTCTGATCACATCCTGAACAACTGATATGGGACTAATAGAAGTTAGGATGATTTATCTGCTATACTGAGGAATGAGATTTTTCACACATGTACACTTAAAAAAAGATAATCAACACATTGGCAACACAAAAGTTTAGAACTGACATGGTTCTGAATAATTTTGGTCTGCCATTGGTTGATTCCATGGATGCAGACCCATGGATGCAAAAAGCCGACTGTATACCTTTCCAGTCCAAAGTGCTTTAGCCTCAAGATAAAAGTATTTCTCTAGTATCATACATCTGACTTTACTGAATGACCACATGACTCTCTTTATTATATATATAGAATTTATGTTTTTGGTCATTTTTGTAAATGGTGCTTACATGGCTAGCAAAAAGAGCAAAATGTCTACAGAAATGTCTACCCTGTATTTGAGTATAATTCACTATTCTAAAATGCTAATAGCCTCTAAGGCTGACAGCCCCAATTATTTAATAAACCATTATATGAATTATTATATAAATTATTATATGAATTATTAGAAGATTAGTTTATAAGTCCAAATAATTCATAAAATTTCTATTTCACATTACTGTTGTTTACATGATCAGATACTGATTTATTTAATGATTCATTCCAATTATTCCTCTTAAGTTTTTGCTTACCCATTTGCTGAATGCCAAGCTAAAACAGTGAAAAGAGGAAAGGGTATTTGAAATTCCAGACAACTACACTAATAACAAACAGGAAATACGTAATTTGTAAACATAGTTATTTGTATATTGTATGTAATCTAGGGCTCTTAAAATGTACTCTTTTTATATATCTAGGTTTCCTATAATATTCATTTAGAGTTAAGTACTTTAAAAAATATCATTGCTTTTAATTTGCCTTTGAAAATAGTAAATTGAAAATAGGGTAGCAAACTCTGCATTCCACATTTATGTTCAAATATTTATTTTAGCTATTTTGCAGGCTCCCTAGAAATCTATCTACCATTTATTTTTTAAATAAAAAATATATAGTGAAAGCTATATTTCAGTTTTCCCTGAACTCTATAGCTGCTTTTTTTCTATATACCCTTTTGTCAGGTCATCAGAAAGAGTACATTTTATCTTAAGTCTCACAAAGTGTTTAAGAGAATATTTAACCTTAAATTCTTTTAAATCTTTTATTTTAAGGACAAATTTACATTGCATACTTTGAGGTCATATTTGTATTTAAGATTTCAAACTGATGGCAAAGTAACATTTTCTTGTCAATTAAATATATTTAATCATTTAAAATTATGGAAGTTAAGTGTTCATACTCTTCCCATACTAATACTCCTAAACACTTTTACCTTGTGGTCATATGGAGTATACTTTGTGGAGGTTAATTCATATATTTGCCTTATTTAGTAGCTCTGATGAAATGAAAATCTAATGTTGACAAATATATGCTGAGGTTATTTTCTATTTATATTTCATGATACAAGCATTTAGAATCTTCCAAATTAATATTGGTGTATCTGTACCTTTTTATTTCCTTTTTTTAAAAAGGTCTTTTTTAAAATTTATTATTTTTCTTAGAGAAAGGGGAAGGGAGGGATTAAGAGAGGGAGAGAAACATCAATGTGTGCTTGCCTCTTGAGTGCCCCCAACTGGGGACCTGGCCCGCAGTTCAGACTTGTGCCCTGACTGGAAATCAAACCAACAACCCTTTGGTTTGCAGGGTGGCACTCAATGCACTGAGCCATACCAGCCTGGGCTGTGCCTTTATATTTTCAAAATAGGTGGCTTTTTAGTTCCACTGAATGATTTTTAATGAGTCTACAAATAGTGCATCATTTTTGAAAGTTATCATCATAACCATAAATTACAGTCGCCTGAGCTCCAATTGGGATGAAATGGATGAGTGAAGCTTACTGCTCTGTATCCCCCACTGCTGTGCAATATGGCCACAGAAGCATGCTCACATGCTGGCCTCTCTGGGGCACTCTGTGCTGTCAATGTTTTAGTAGTTTTCTTGGAATCTGAAAATGGAGCTGTCCACAGATGATGATTCTTTCTTTGAATCTCATCATTATCACCTTTACAAGTTAATTAATAAGAACTTACATGTTAAATTAGCACTTGATGAAAACTAATTGTCTTGATATTCTGATTCTGTAAGTAAATAAAAATGCTTGGAGAGATGAAAATCTTGATCATATACAGGGATAACCACAAATATCAAACACATTTTTAAAGTTGAAAACATTTACTATTTTAAAAAATATTAAGTGTAATTTAAATATAAAATATCATTTGCTTTAACTTGTTTCCATATCAAAAAGTACAAGAAGGGACCCAAAAGGCCCCAGAATTTATTTATAAAAATTGTGTATTTATTCTTACATGTTTAAGCTTCAGTCATCTTCAAAGTACTCTCCATTTGATTCAACATACCTCTCAAGATGTTTTTTTCCACTGCCCAAAACAGTTTTTGAACTTGTTGATTTTGATGCCTTTTACTGCTTCTGCCTTTTTTTTGTTTCACCTCTTCCACATCAGCCAAACATTTCCCCTTGAGGAAATTTTTCCTTTCATACAGGGAAATGAACAAATAAAAAGTCTCTTGTGGTGAGATCAGGTGAATAGAGTAAGGCATGGGGGTCAGCCCACTTTTGGTCAAAAACTGCTGAGCACTCACCACAGTGTGGGTAGGTGTGCTTATAAATCACCCATCATGAAATGTTGAAAGACTCTTTCACAAAAAAATTCACTGAAGCTGAACACAGCCTCTCACAACAACGCCAGCTGGTACATTGATGCTGATGGGTTCCTGGAACACTCACTTAGCAGGGGAAGCCTGCACTCCAAGGAGCCCACCCTCCAGAAGATAATTCTGTTTTTTGTGTGTGTGTTCCCCCTTGTAAATGTTTACCGATCTGTTTTAAATGTGATCCTAGTGATTAAAATAGTAATTTTCCTCCTGTATCTCAGTTAAAAATAATCTGTATTATCAGTTAAGAATGTGTACAGTTTCTTCATTGATTGACGTATTATTTCAGGATGGTAGGTTTATTTTAAAAAATATTCTTTCCATATGCTGTTCAATTTCCATATAGCTAATTAATTTCATTTTTGGAAAAATCTAACCACTAGCTATAAACTCTTCCACGTTCACTTGCCCATCAAATGTATCCTAAGATCCATAGAAGACTAGGAGAGAGATAAGACAGTTTGTGGTAGTTCATCGATATCACAAGGAAAAACCAGACTCTGAAAGCACATGTTGTATTGACTGCATCATTTATGTACATACTAAGGAGAGAATATTAGTATCATCAAATCAATTGCAGTTTTTCATGGTTGAGAGTCAAATGAAATGCTTAAATGTATTGTCATTGGAGTTAGAGACTAATTATAGCCTGATTTATGGCTATGCTAAATAAAGCTAGTTAGAAAACAGATTAATTCCCTGATAATACCAAGTCTGACTGATGACTCAACTTAAATTTAGTGAACAACAGTTATCCTCACTTCTTTGTTGGTCTATCTGACAGCTTGCCGGTATCCACTAAGTAGCTATGAGGAGAGGGAAAAGCTCTACCTGGGTGTGTTGCAACACACTGGGATGATTTGTGGCTTTTGATAATTCCTGGATGCTTTATCAGGTTTAATATAGAGATAGATCTGTACCTGCTGGTAATCGCTGACCGTTACCATCCCAGGGATCATTCATAACTTACCCTGAGTATCTGCACACCTGCCAGCCTGAGGATGAACAGGATCCCCTGCCATCGCACAGCCCCAGCTGCAGGGCCTCAGCCTCCCCTCCATCTCCAGTGATGTACTATAGTCTCCACGGGCATTTCACATGTGTTCAAGAACAAGTCTGCTCACTTTCATCTGCTTCCTTTTTGAAATCTGCTGCCCTCAAGTATCTAAGGGAGGAATCATGCCACTGCTGCCCTTGCCAGTGCCCTGAGTACTTCAAAGACCTCAGTCAAAACAGTGCCTTCATCATGTGCTACAGTTCTCTCTCTCTTTCCCCCTTCCTCCCCTCCCCTCCTTAGGATGCCTAGCCTAGATGGAGCACAGACCCTATTGCCCCCTCATACTTCTACACCAGTACCACCTCCCTCTCATTTTATTTCCAAGCAATGCATCATAAAATAGATGCATAGAGAGTATGTAATGAAAACAAAAACCTATTAGCCATTTAGATTCAGTGAGACTGTCTAATTTATGGAAGTTTATACAGAAAGGTAAAATTTAAATTGAAATCAGAAGCATGAGAAAGGCCAGCCTTGGCATGAGAGAGGAAATTTGGGGAACTGGGTGAATAGAATGTAGAGTGGAAGTCCCCAAGGTAGGGCAAGCACACAGGTGAAGGCCCCGAGGATGGGAGAATCCGCTATTTCTGATGCCAAGAAAGAGGCCAGAGCAGCTGGAATACAGTGAGTGTGTGAGAAAGAAAGGGAGAGGTGGGGCTATGGATGCAGACAAACTGTTCCAGATCACAAATTATAGTAAGAAGTTTGGACTTTATGTGTGAGCTTGTAGGAAGGCATTGCAGTTTTATATGACACAGATTCTTAATAGTGTCCTATTTATGTTATTTATGATTTGTGACCAGAAATATACAAGAAACACCCTCCCCCTAAAAAGAGCAACCACAGAACCATGGTGATGGCTTTGGTCATGAAATGTGTCTACACCCATTTTCATAACATAAAACCATTTATTATTTTAAATTTTAATATAAATATGACTGCATGAATTTACAAATATCAAGGTTTATTGGGGAATATTATTGCTAAGTGCAGTATTAATTGCATGAATGCAACTGACTGGTGGGAAACATCTCAATACCTTTTGAGGTAATACATGCATATTTTTAATCTTCCTGGAATGCTGTGAGAAGAAATTGCTAGAAAATGTCCATAAAACACTTTGAGTTTCTTTGAAGAAAGCAACTCTGCAAATGGAGTGTAACTGGTAGGTCTCGATAGCGTCCGAAATTTTTACTCAAAAGTTAATGTGGCCCTGGCTGTTGTGGCTCAGTGCAATGAGCATGGGTCTGTGAACCAAAGGGTCACTGGTTCTATTCCAGTCAGGGCACATGTCTGGGTGGCAGGCCAGGTCCCCAGTAGGGGGCACACAAGAGGCAACCACACATTGATGTTTCTCTCCCTCTCTTTCTCCCTCCCTGCCCCTGCCCCTCTCTAAAAATAAATAAAATCTTTTTAAAAAAAAGTTAATGTGGAATTTACTTCCTAAAATGGACTCAGATTCTGTCAAGTTCTCTTTGCTTTCATAGATTTTTTTTCAAAAAGCAAGATATTTTGGATTTAAACTAGTAAGTGATCATCCCAGAGTAGAGTAATTTTCAATCTTACTGTATTTTGTTTTGAAAAACAAACTATATTTATAACCAACCATGTTATACAAAATGATCCAAGCTACTTGTAAAAAAATCTCATTCTATCTGTGCCTTTATGTGTCTGCCTGAAGCATCACAATCGTTCATTCATTGAAGGTCCTCAGATCTCCAGAGCATGCTATAACTTAGAGGTTTTAGGTGTAATCGTTTTCATTTTGTGTAAGCCTCTGAAAGGAACAGACCATTTCCACAAATACAGTAGACACTGAGTACAAAATGTTACCATTTTGTTTATACTTTTTTAAACTGTTTTGTTCATACTGTTACCAAATACACCCATTTGTTGGGCTTTAAGCAAAAAAGTCCAGTGCTTTTTCCCTCTCTCAGAGTGTCTCTGTCCCCCTCCATAAGTTTTATATTTATTCCGAAAGGACTAGTCCAATGTCGGATGCTATTGTCTGTGTTTCTTCCTGGAACAAGAGCTAATTAATCTCCTGGGTTTGCATGTAGACTGGGGCCTGGGGAGAGTGAGTAGTCGTCTGGGGAGTTAACCTCATCTCTAGAGGAGAGCCATCAGATGCACTCCACAAAAAGCTTTTGAAAGAGGAAACAGGGCAGCCACTTTGTCAGGGCTTCCTCAATGTTCAGAAGCCTTTATTGTTTAAGACCCTCTGGCTTTTGTCCTCCCGAGGCCACCTCTTGGATGGGCAGTCATTGTTCTGTTCATAATTCGGCATGTTATCCTGTACTCTTCAGAAAAGACGCTTGTGTTCAGACACATGCTTCCCCAGAAACTACCAAAGGAGGTAAAATGCTCCAAATAAAAAGGGAAATGAGGAGACAATATAATTCATAAAAAATAATTAACAGCTACACCTCATGGGATGTGTGTTTTAAAAAAATCCACCTAATCTTCTTGTTGAACGTGCTGTTTAGGAGTCATTATATTAAGTGTGGCTTAGAGAGCTGGAAGACAGTTCTTGCTTTTTATGTATTTACCTCTCACTGAAAGTTTCCAGGGAAATTTACTTCCCTAATTTAGGTAACAGATTATACTACTTAGGAAGACTAGAAACACGAGCCTAAAACATTTTCTGAGTTTTTAAATAACCTAAAATTGTATAGAATATTAAGACTAAAAGAGGAAAGAAAAATAATTCAACAGTGCTTCAGATGAACTGAACAATTGGTCATTCTATAATGTGTTAAAGTTTAGTTTTCAAAAAATAAAACCCTTGTGACTTTCACACAAAAATAAAATGAATACATGTCAAATATTTTATTCACCTAATTAATATATGAACCAGTAAGCTGGTTCAAAGAAGAATTTGCAAAATAAAGATTTATAGAACAAGTAAGTCAAAAATATCCTGAAATTAATTGGCTAATAGATGCAAAGCTGGTTAACATTTTACTGGCCAATAACCTGTAACTTTTGGAATTACCTTTTCTACTGCTCAAAAAATCTACGATTAAACATATTACCTCAAAATCTTTGGGCATTCATCAAAAAAATATCTACCTCAGATATTTTCTTATAGATAGTTTAATAATCATTGGGTTAGCCTGTTAAAATTAGCATATAAAGGACATATAGTAGTCCTCTTCTTTGCCAAGTTGTTAATGTTTTTTGTCATTAGTGAGAGTGTTATAAAACTTTTAATTGATAACAATGGAGACATGATATAGGTCCCCAAAACCACCTCCAAGAAATCACTCTAGTCTAATATGTGTGTGTGTGTTTACACCTGTATTTATATATAACATATATTAACCAAACAAAACATACTGAGAGGCTGTTATCAGCTGATTTGAGAGAAAGGTGATATGCTCTAGAGAGAATGGGAAAGAAACAGTGTTATAACAATTGCTTGCATTGCGTTCAATTTTTTTCTTTTTTTAAAACCCTTTAATAGATGTCAGTTACAAGATACTAGTTTCTGGGAAATGTGGCAGGATTGAAAGCCAAATCCAGAGGGAACTAGGGACTTATGAACAGATGTTAAAAGAAAAAAGTGTTTCTTCAATATTTCTCATACTTGTGTTTGAATCATGCAGTTATAAGTTCCCATCTAACTTTTTACATGTACTACTGAAATACACAAGGATGCAGAGAATTAATGAATCCACTAAAATTTGAATGGTTTAGAAGATAGAAATATTTTCTCATTTGCCTGGAATTCCAACTGTTAAAGTGAACCCTGCGTGGCATTTGCATCAGAGAAGGCACCTGGGTGTGCAGGTGTGCCTAGGGAGCGCCCCCCAGCCCCCCCACCGGCCCTCCACACCGCCAGGTCGGCTTTAATAGGTGATGTGGCCTGGTAGTTCAGAGTGTAGCTTCTGGAGCCAATTCTCCTGGTCACACTTCCTACAAGCTGAGAGGATTTGGATAAATTAGTTTTGTCTGTAGAGTGGACTTCATCCTAGTACCTACCTCCTAAGGTTATGGTAAAATCTCCAATGACTATCTAAAAAGTAGTAAATCTTCAAAAAAATTAGCTATGATTATTATCCAGCCTAGGGTTTCATGTTATAATCAAGACAGTTCCAATTTAATTATTGTTTATATTCATTTATATTTTTGTAATTCTGAAAGACTGCTCTATTTAATTACTTGAAGTTCTGTACATTCCTTCTTTATCCAGATTTCTAAGCTGCTGTGATAGTCCCATACATAACACCAGGAATAGGCAATGGACCAAATGTCATGGGATTTGGGAACTTCTTTTCAAGAAAATAAGGGTGAGGGGTGGAGGTCACGGTCACTGCTTTGGATGACAAGAGCCCCAGGGATCAGGATTTTTCCAGAACGTGTGTTCTCAGGAAAGCCGATTACCTTTTTATATTTCCCAGAGAAGAGGGTTTTGCTGCTGTTGTTGAGAAGGGAGACTTCCCAGCCAATGGTTATGTAAAATCTCCTAACAGCAGATAAAAAAAGAAATAGTAATCACTTTTAATCAACTGATTTTTAAAATCAAATCCCTGTTGCTTTACCCCCAAAGATTCAGATTAAATAGTTCAGGGACAAAGCCTAGGAGTCTGCATTTATAGCAAGCACCTGAGGTAATGCTCATGCATATTGGTCTTAATGCTCTATAATTAGCTATACAGAAAAAGTAGATAAATAAATAAAACATAAAATGTGGTATAAAAATTTAATATCTTTTTTTTACCTATTATGTGACAAATTGTAACATCTTTATGGGGCAGTAGCATCTCTTTTTACTTTTTCTGAAACCCAGTGTCTGCTGTAAATCACGGAGGGATTCCTATTTAAAAACAGTTCAACTGAGTTTATCTTTTAGTAACTTTTGATTTTCTGTCTTCTCCACTGGTGTCATATACGTTTATTCATTCTTTCTGTTTTGTTTCGTTTTTTTCATGTTAGGGTCTCACAGCCCAGCAGTGGACATTCATCCACCCCAGTGATCTCAAAACACAGCAGTCACACTGAACTAGGTCCATGGGGCGAGTTGTGGGGAGCACGGAGGAGAGAGATTAGCTCTGATGGAGGATGTCAGGGAAGAGCTGATAAACCCGTTGCGGCCATTCAATGAGTATTTACGAAGCACTGTCTAGGTGTGTGCACTGCTCTAGGGTTTAAAAATAGGTGGATGGTGAAGACTTTAGGTCATTCTGTGACTTTGATTTTTAAGGATACTCTCAAATCCTTCCTCTTCTAGTGAGCATGTGAGCTGGCCTTAGAAAGTGGTAATTAAGGAAACTGGTGAGGAAACTAAAAGAGTTATCACTCAGTTTGCTTGCCTTTGTTTATATTTTTATTTCAACACAGCACAATGTAACAAGGCATCCTCCCAAGTCTAGGAGTGAATATACTTTGGCTGGTGTTTCTGTAGCTCTGCCATCACCACACTAACCCAGGAAGGCACCTGCAGGTAGGTTTGTGGCACTCTCAGGCTAATCATTTATGGCTTTGCATCTTGTCTCACTGAGGTTTCACACCTTTGACTGTGATACCATCTTTAGCCTCTTTATCGCAATCACCTGATTCGTATTTTTTACTAGCTCAATTGGAATCAGATGAGCACATGACCGGTTATAAAATACATGTACAATTCTTACTGACCTCTTTTTAAAAATGTGCAGAAATAAGATTAAGGCACATCCCAGAGACCTATTTATGAATATCTGTATATCAGAAAATTTGACAAACAAGCAACCTTATTCTTCTGCATGTTTTTCCCTTTGGCAATGAAGAATTGAAACTGCTTAAAGATGCAGAACAGCAACCCATCTCCAGCGATCCTTTCTTAATTAATGCGGTGATCTCTGTAGAGAAAAGGGACAGTCGCTAGAGTCCCTTAATAATTATCTAGCCAAGAGCTTCGGATAATTACGGCAGGAAGATTTTTAAGACACAAAACACCCTGCAAAATTTGACCTCTCATTTTAATTTGGACACATTATTTTAGAAACCTTTTTTTCATATTGCTGTTTATGCTTCACAAAGTCAGCCTAATGTCAGAGGGATCCCTAGAAATGAAAAAATTACTGAGTCACAGTTGGAGAGTTTCAATATGCTAAACCAGGCTTTTAAAAATCCCGTAATGAGAATAAGAGGGCTGAATGAAAAAAAATAAAAAATAAATTTGAGTAGAAGTATAGAAATGTGAAGTGGAAATAATAAAACATTTTATTCAAAATAAGAAATGTTAACTCTTGGCAAAGAAAAATATAGTGTCAGACAAGGATATGTTCCACTTGTAAAAATGATCATTAATTAGTGGTTTTGCTGTGGGAAACACGAGAAAATGCTGAACTGTCCTACTCATGAATATTAAAATCATCATTAACAAAACTTCCCTTTTGCTTAATTTTATAATTGATTGTCCAAATAAAATTCAGTTTTCTCCCAATGCAATTTTAAAAAGCTTAAGTCTGGATGAATTTCTGGACTTTATAAATTCAGTCAGTCAGAAACTGCATTAAATTTTTTTTGTTTTCATTAAAAGCCAGCTTGACTTCATACCCTTTCTAAGTCTTTAAAAAATATTCCATCAGCTCTCTCTGTTCCTTGAATAATGGCAGTATTTTCTGAAAACGGCAAGCTCTTATCTCCTCAGTGTGCCTCAAGATAGTGTATAAACCACCCTTAGTCCTTTGAGATTGAGCTCTAAATTGTCCTTTGTGATACCAGGCAAGGGCACTGCTTTGCATTAAGTGGCCAGAGAGTTAACTACAGCCAGAGACAACACTGTATCTTCAAAACATCTCATATTTTTTAAAATCTTACTGACATATAAATCATAAATAGACAAATGCATAGGCATTACATCTTCAACTCCCTATCCTTTTTTTCGGAGTTATTTCCCTATTTTGGCAGCCTTTCCTCTAAGCTGCCTTGCACTCCATGGTGGTGTGTATTCACACTAACCACAGCAGTTGTCCTACCTGCCAGAAATAGCTGTGACATTTAAGAGAGGATGAGAGGAGAGGGCAGAGTTAACACCCAGAGCTGAATAGCTAGCTACCTGTGAAACTGGAACATCAGTTAGAGATTTAGGGTTAATGGATGTGCAGGTTCATCTTCAAATAGTTTATGGAAATGATTTCTGTTCTGGATGTGATTAAACTAACCCATGTCAATCTTGTTCATCTATTTATTAACTCATTCCATACAATCTGTGTGAGGGCATGAAGAAAATAAAACTAAAGGTCTAAGCTTTAGCATGTAGGTACTCACTGAATACAACTTCTGTGTGTAACTAGTGGGAATATGTTTTGAAAGTCTCATTTTATGGGAATGCAAATGGAATACAGGTAATCAAGCAAATTATAGTAATTTATCAGTAGGTTGAAAGTGGCTTCAAGTTTCATAACAAGTGATTCTCTATTATAGCACACTGCCTTTTTTAAATCAACATGTTTATATTCTCCTTTTGATGGAAACACTTATTTATTTGTTTGTTGTGGTTTTCACACTTGTTTCAAGGACTCTATGAATTCCCTTGATGTGCCTAAATCTCCTATCCCAGGGAGAAAGGGAATGATGGGCAAGAACAACTATTACCTGTTTATATAGAAATTTGTTTTTTTCTTATGAAGCAAGTTATCTTATACTTTATAATACTTATGTTGTGATGATGATGATACATAGGTTTAAAATCACTAGATTGTCGCATCTGGGCAGGAATTGTTAGGTTGTAATAACAATCATAGAGAAACTCCAACCTGTTATTTTCTGAGCATAAACCCATGAGCACCCCTGCACAATTCTACCACCTGGCTTTTGTTTTGCTTAGCTTTGTTTGGAACATTCACTGGCTTTCACATTTAGGTGCTCCTATGTTGGGGGTGTAAATGTTTCCTAAGGCTATCTATGTCCTCTTGTTGGATTGTTCCCTTTATCATTATGTATGGTCCTTCATTTCTTACTATAACCTTGGTTTAAAGTCTATTTTGTCAGATATAAGGACTGCTACACCTGCTTTTTCTTTCCTTTCCATTTGCATGAAATATCCATCCCTTTTATTCTGTGTGTATCTTTTGATCTGAGTTGAATCTCTTGGAGGCAGCATATATATGGGTCTTATTTTTTTATCCATTCAGCTACCTTCTATCTTTTGGTTGGACCATTTAAGCCATTTAATTGAAGATGATTATTGATAGATATGTATGTAGTGCTATTTTATTGTTGAACTATTTTTCTCTGTTTTTTTTTTCTTTCTCATTTTCTTCTTCAAGCAGCCCTTTAACATTTGTTGCAATACTGGCTTGGTGTTAACAAACTCCTTTAGCTTTTCTTGTCTGGGAAGCTCCTTATTTCTTCTTCAATTTTAAATGACAGCCTTGTTGGTTAAGTAGCCTTGGGTGCAGGTCCTTGCTTTTCATCACCTTGAATATTTCACACCACTCCCTTCTGGTCTGAAATGACTCTTGAGAAATCAGATGACAGTCTAATTGGTGCTCCCTTGTAGGTAACTCCGTTTTTCTCTTGCAGTTTTTAGGATTCTCTCATTGTTTGTAGGCCTTGCCATTTTAATTATGATCTTTAGGTCCAAATTGTTTGGGTCTGTCTAAGCTTCCTGGACCTGTATGTCTTTTTCCTTCATCAGATTAGGGAAGTTTTCAGTCATTATTTCTTCAAATAGGTTCTCGATTCCTGGTTTACCCTGTTTTCTGCTGGTGTTCCCGTAGTGTGGATGTTATGCTTCATGTTGTCCTAAAGGTTTCTTAAGCTCTGCTCCTAACTTTCAATTCTTTTTTTCTTTTTGCTGTTCTTCCTGGGTGTGCTTTTCTACCTTGTCTTCCAAATCACTGATTCAATCATCTGCTTCATCTAACCTACTGTTCATTCCTTCCAGGGTATTATTTATTTCAGACATTGCATTCTTTAGTTCTGATAGTCCTTTTTTATGGTTTCCATGTCTTTTTTCATGCTATTGAGTATCCTTATAATCATTATTCTAAACAGTCTAACTGATAAATTGCTTGCCTCCACGTCATCTAGTAGTTCTTCTGGAGAATTTTATGATTACTTCATTTGGGTCATGTTTCTTTGTTTTCTCATTTTGGCTGCCTCTTTGTGCTTGTTTCTATGTAATGGGTACATCTGCAAGACTCCAGTGCAGCTCTATGTCAAACCCTGCCTGTGACTGGCCCTGGGCAGCCCATTTGGAGCTATCAGTGATCCACAGCATGTGGCTCCCTCTGCTGGGTCTGGGTGTGTACAGGAAGAACCAGGTTGCACACTAAGGGTGGCGTTTTTCAGCACCACAACTGGTGGATGGTCAGCTGAAGTCTCATAGCTCCCAGTGATTTGCCTCTGCCTGCAGGCTTTCTGTCGGGCAGGGGTGTCAAACTCATTGTCACCGGGGACCACATCAGCTTCACAAGTGTCTTCAAAGGGCCTAATGTAGGACTGTATAAATGTGACTACTCCGTAACTATGGGCAAGGAGTTCAGCACTGCCGCTGGGTAGATACAAGGTAGAGGGCCAGATTCGGCCTGGGGGCCTTGTGTTTGCTACCGTGCTGTAGGGTTACTCAGTGAATGTCTTCCAGCTGTACTCCTCAGCAGCTGGGCTTAAGCACAGTAGGGTGGGGCTATTGCACCTCAGACTGATGCCATTCAGAGAAGAGTGCTCTGCCTGGGAAAGATGGCCTCTGCAGTATAGGGAATGACTCAGCACAGGGATCCTGGTGGCTCTTTCTTCAGTTCTTTCCCCAGAGCCACCAGTCCCAGACTCTCCTCATGCATCTCTAGGTAACTCTGCCCTCTCTCTGCTGGAGCCCAGTGTAAGTGGCTGCAAATGCAATTTTGTGCATTGGCCCTTTAAAAGTCTCTCTGAGTCTCCAACTATCTCTCCTGGTAGACAGAAACCCTGCTGCTTTTCACAGTCATGTGTTATTTGGGTTTCTTTCCTACTTCTGATGCAGTAAACTGGGGAGCCCAGCTTGGGGTTTAGACCACACACTTCTCAGGGGGAACCCCCATAGCCACCGAAATACCCTTCTGGCACTTCAGCTGCCACCCATGGAAGCCCAGTCAGCCCTGTCATGCCTCCTGCACACTCCCTACCAGTCTCTTTGTGGTGATGTGGCTTCTTCCATCTACCTGTGGTTATAAGTCTTCTATCCACCTAGTGTTCAGTTGGTTATTCTCAATGATTTTTCTATAATTTAGTTGTAATCCCAGTTTAGTCTTGGCAGGTTAGTGTAGCTTCCACCTTCTCCGCTGTCATCTTGGGTGATGACATCTTCCCTCTCACTGGCTCTCAAATATTCCATTTGCCTTGGAAAACCAGACAGAGTCAGACATTTTTCCCCAGGTTAAATTTGCTGAGTCTACTAGGAAAGTAAATATGTGCCCTAGTGGACTTCCTAATAAAATCATCTTTGCACTGCCTACATCATGGTTTCTACAGAGATGAGATGCATGGGTATGCCACACTAAATTATGGTTTGAGATGTGAAAAATGGGATAGGAAGGCCACAGGTCAAAAAAAAAATTAAAAAAGAATGACAGCAGTGGAAAAGTTAGGGCTACAGCAGACTGAATTGCTCCCTAAAGTTAAAATTCCAAGTATTTGGAAACAAGAAAAAAGTAATGACAAAACTGACATATATAAAGGAGACTGTGCATAATGCATTTTAAAGTGAGATAAAATATTGAAATTTGATCTTCGGTATTTAAAAATTTGATATACATTTATTTAATTATTCTGAATGAACGTTTGTTTTGCACCCTCCTACACAAATTTTTACTGTTTTTCTTATCCTCATTTTATTCCTGTGACTTAGGAATTTGATTAAATAGAAGGTAATTTTCTATGCAAATATGATTTTTATATAAATATATATAGTGTAAACACACACACACACACATTTTAGAGCTGGCTTTTAATATAACTCACAGCCAGGCCACCTAAATTACTTGCTTACTGAGCAGCTATGATGCCTGGAGACTCGTCCTAAAGGGAGGACTCTGACAGTAATAGAGCTGTCTGAGGCAGAGGTGTTTCTTCTTCTTTATCTATTGAACACTGTTAAATTGGTGCTGCAAAACAGTTCACAATTAACTCAGTCCATGTGAAAGATTCAAAAGTTAGGCTAAATCCTTTGTCTGCTAAAGAAAAATCAGGATACTGGGCTGGTTAGTTCAATTAAAAAATCAATGATACCCAGATTCCACTTGGCACTTATTGCTTCTCAGCAGTTAGTTTCTTTCTTTCTAATTGATATTTTATCTTATTTTTCAGAGTCCATTATAAAACTTTTCTACTTCCCTTAAGACCACAACCCCACCAGAGTAATTAAACACTCATCTTTTTTTATTTTTGTTCAATTACAGTTGTCTGCACTTTCCCGCCACCACAACCCCCCAACCCCAGCCAAACCCACCCCCTCCCTTGTTTCAAACACCCCCCTTGGTTTTGTCCATGTGTCCTTTACAGTAGTCCCTAAAAACCCTTCCCCCCTTTGCCCCTCCTCCTCCCTTCTCATTATAGTTAGATTGTTCTGAATTTCAATATCTCTGGTTATATTTTGTTTGCCTTTTTCTTTTGTTGATCATGTTCCAATTAAAGGTGAGATCATATGGTATTTGTCCCTCACCGCCTGGCTTATTTCACTTAGCATGGTAATTTCCAGCTCCATCCATGCTGTCATTAAGGGTAGGAGCTCCTTCTCTCTCTGCTGCATAGTATTCCATTGTAAACACTCATCTTTAGCATAAGATTGATATTATTTTGAACCCATTTTGACTATCAATCATCTTTGTGACTTTAGGCAAAAATGCAATCTCTTACATTCATGTTTCTCATCAATATAATGGGATGATTAACTACCTACAAGATTATTTAATAAATAAATGTTTCCTGAAAAACTTTATCTTTATAATCTCATCACCTATTTCACTTAGAAAGTAGAGAGTGTTGCAGACTCCTTTCTGTTCCTTTGTTTCCATCTAGAGCTTCATGTACATGCTGACATGTCCCACCTTTCCTTAAAGTAAGCAACATCTGTGTTCTTGATTCCATTCCTTCCCCCTCCTTTGAGATCTTACTCTATCAGCCAGCCTTTCTCTGCCTTGTACCATAAACCTCTACTTGTACTGACATCACTAACAAGTCTCTTCATTTCTTTAAAAAGAAAGCACAACAAACAAAAAGCCCAAGAACAAAAAGTCTACTCATCACAAATTCTGTCACCCTCAAAATTAATTATCCCAACAACAACTTTCTCTACTTACAACTTCTCAAACTGTTGTTACCATCACAGCCTTCAATAGTTTGCTTTTATTTCTTTATCCCCTTAAATCTGAATTCTCCCTCTACCTTTTCCTGGACTGTTCAACAAACTTAAGCAGTTATTAAACGTGCGTGTACCCCCATGCAAAAAAAGGCTTAGTACTGAAAGTGCACGTGTGTGGCTCTTCCTCATTTTCTTTCTTTCAGTGCTTGAAACAGTCAGTAGTATGCCAACGGTTAATGAAAGGCCTTTTTCATGTAGCTTCTGAAAGATTATTGTTTCCTGTTTGTTGTTCTCTGTCCCTTACTTTGTGCTCTTTTACCTCCCTTGTCCCCTAACTAGAAAGGTTGCTCAGGTAATGCCATATTGTTTTCCTCCTTTCACCTCTTTTCCTCTTAGTTGTGAACTCTGCTGCCTTCCTCAAATACCCCTGTGGAGTAAATATTCAAAACATATCTATATTTTATTTCACTTTTATTTTTTAATTAAATTTATTGGGGCAACACTGGTCAATAGGGCCATATAGGTTTCAAATGTACATTTCTGATACAATGTCTGTAAATTCCACTGTGTGCCCACCACCCAAAGAAAAATAATCATCTTTCATCACTATGTATTTGGCACCCTTTACCCTTTACTACTCCCAGCCCCCTTCCCTCTGGCAAATAGTAACCATGCAGTTTATGAGATTCAGGTTTGTACTCAACATGTGACTGAAATCATATGAGCTTTTCATTAGCTTTTCCTGACTGACTTATTTCACTTAGTTTAATATTCTTAAGGTCAATCCACATTGTCACAAGTGTATTTCATCTTTCCTTATGGCTGAGTAGTGTTCCATAGTATATATGTACCTTATCTACTTATAATTCTGAAGTCTCAACTCTCATCTCACATTTTCAACACATATTTGTGGGGACACTTCACACTCTACATAAAAGATGACTTTGGCCTTAAAATCTGCTTTGACCTATTTTTCTTTAGTGCTAATAATAAGTCTCCAGTTTCCTAATCAGTCAAACTCAAACCTAATTGTTTTTTACCTCTTGTCCTGTATTATCTGCTCATGTTCAAGCAGTGTTGAGAGACCAAGGGTCTCATATTTCTGCACATTTTACAAGAAAAGCACTAATAGAATTTTGTTTGAGACAGTATTTCAAGGATTTTTATATCGTGAACAGACCTGGAAGATAGAAATAGTTCTCTAAAGAACAGGACAGGTGTACTCACAGTCTTGGTTTAGGGAGAGTGTCTCTGGACCAAAGGAAAGATGTGTTTACTCTTAGTACAAAAGATCCAGCTTAAGTTAGCCCCGGACTTCTCTTCTATAAGGCAACTCACTGGCTGTGTAGGTGTCAGCTGAACTTCCCATGGGAATTGGCACTTGGGGAATCAGTTCAAAAAAATGATGATACTCTGCCTACCACTGTTACTCTGCTCTACTACTGCTGTTTAGTAATAGAGCCATTTTTCTCTGACCCAAGAGTCCTGTGTCTTTGGCCTGCATCTGTGAAACTGGCAAGCTAACGTTTTAGTTTGCAAGTAGTATAAAGTCTCAGGCTTACCAGAATTCTTAAACAATAGTTGCTATATTCCATCCTTTCATCTTCTACAATATCTTGCAACACCAACCCCTTTTGCTCCATTTCCATTCCCATTCCTCTAGTCACCTCATCACCCCTGTGTGGTTATGGCTGAGATGGATTGCCTACACTCCCCATTCATCTCTGTTTCCCTTCCTTCCAAACTCTTCTGCACATCATTGCCAGAACATTCCTCCTCAAACTTTGTATTCTACAACTTCTTTCCATGACAACACAGAACAGTTCTTACATGTTCAAGCTCCAGGGCACCCATTTATCTCCACACCCTATTCTCTAGCCAGATAAAAGTCACTCCCCTGCCATTATGTTTTTGTCCATAATGTGTCCACTCCCTGAAGTTCCCACTCATCATGAAAACATTCAGACCCAGTTCCAATAGTGTTTCCTCAAGCCAGCAGTCATCCCACCCCATTCTGAACAGTTTACTTTTACCTTCCTTATGCTCTGTATCACATTTACTACCTGTGTTATCTAGCTTTTATGCATCTCATTTATTTACCTAGATCTGAGGCTGGTTGGAGTGAAGGGACCATCCCTTGTACAGTATGTACATTCTATGATTCTGGTTTAATGCACTATACATAATAAGTATGTTTTAGATATATACTGCTAATTTGTTTCTTTTGATTAGTTGAATAGGTAGATTAGTAACAGCAATAAGATCACATGTTTGGTGACAATATAATACAAAATACATGGAAACTCTGAATGAGATTGTAGAGAAATAACATTTTCTATTTCACAGTTTTGTATTATAATTTGGAGGCTCTTATTGATAAATAATATCAGAAAAATGTCATTACTTCAATTCTGAGTACAAAACAATGTTAATTCTATAGTCACCTCCCAAAATATTATAGGCCCTTAAACACAAATGTATTGCACATTTTTAGGAGCAAGTTACAGAGCTAATGGTTATTGTGACATATTGTCAGATACACTAATGTTATGCTTTTGGTAGTTGAACTTAGTACAGTCAGTAGTAAGAACTTAGTAGAGGGTACTAAGTACTAAGTACCCTGTACTACCCTGTACTAAGATCTTAGTACCCTGTATTTTCCCCAATGTTGTGTTTCTTATGTAAAGATTGTAATTTATGATATGGCAGTCTAGAGTTTCACAAGTACAGTACTGACCCTTTTCTGAGGTTGACCCTAAGAGTCGACAATGGAAAAAACATGACTTTTTATTTGTCTTATTTTTTTTCAATTATGAGAAGTGAGGTACTTCAAGGACAAGAGGCGCTTCTTACCAGCATTATAAACGTCAAGCAAGGTACAATCGTCCTCTAGTACTGGTACTGTGAATATTTCTCACCCTTGGTATGGTCTGAATATAATGTCACTTCTGCTTGTAAGCCTTCGGTTTTAAATAATTAAACACTGTATTTGTCGCATGTGCACTGATAGCTCTGTAGCATTTGCTTATTATCTATGTCGCTAAGATGTACTCAGGAGTTGGCAGGGGCCATTTATCATTTAGTGCTGAAAGTTTGCAGCTTTGGTTTCAGACCACTGAGAGAAAGAGAACAAAGGGGAGGACGATGCATCTGTTTGTGGAAAGTAAAATATGAAGGTCCACTGGAGTGGCAAATGTAGCTCATCAGTGAGATAAGGTAAATGCTTCCATTCTCAAAAAATTTTTGATTCCAATATTTCCCAAGAAAAGCTTTAGAATAGCTTTAGAAATAAAGCTTTTAAAAAGGCTTTAAAAATAAAATCAGCAATAAAATGAAAATATAACAATGGGCAATATGAATGATATACATTTATTGGGATACTCAGATAACAAAAGTCAAAGGCTGAGACAGTAAAATGCATGCTCAGCAAACATTTGGTATTTTTGTGTACCAGTAATCCTACACTATTTTATGTACAGATCTCATTTAATACAACAACAATCTAAGAAAGTTTTTATTATTATCATTTTCCAATTCAGGCATCTAAATTGCTCAAAATCTCATGGAATCCATCTGCCACTAGGTCAGCTGGCTACCAAGTCCCATGCTATTAAAAGTGTTCTTTCTCCTTGTCTTCCAAACAATAAATAGTGTATACAGTTGTTGGAGGATGGGGACTATGATTCAAGGTATTTAGAGTGATTGTGTAACAGTTTGAGTTCTTTACCAGTGACCAAATTTAGGGATCATCCTCCATATGTAGTTTTCCTTCACACACACACTCAGGCACACATGAAAGCATTCACCCCACCTCCTTTTTGCAACTGTAGAGATAGCTGCAGCATCTTAAGTACAGAATATTCTGTGCATTCTTTATTTTTCTCCCTCTGATACAGAAATCAGGAGTTCCCACTCAATCAAAACCAAAGGGACTTACAAATGAATCAAATGAAAAAAGGAAAAATGTTTGAAAAAATTAAATTCAGAGCTCTACATTGATTTACTAAGAGTTTAATAATGTAATCCAGAAATAATGAATGATTTAAAAGTAATTAAATGGATAAAAGCATTTATTGCTTAATTAAATAAAGAAATGGACAAAACTAGAAAAAGCAAAGGGTATTCATTTATGTGATGAGAATATAATCTTTTATTCTCCTTCAAATTCTCAGTGGAATAAGACAATGTAGATAAACAAATATCATACTAAGTATATCTGCCCCATGAACTTGGTGCAGGGGCTTAGGATTCCCATTTACAGTGTGAAGATAAGGTCTGTGACCCAGGTAAAAGTTGTATTGGTTTGTCAGAAGGAATGAAACTCAAGTGATAGTATTTCAAACCATTCTAAAAACCTAGATTCTGTGCCACATATTTAGGGGAAAAAATGAAAAAATTATTTCTGATGATTTAATTATTTCTACTCTCTTTGAAAACATTCTAATGTTTTCATTCTAAACCAGAAAAATGCTATGCAGTGAATTCCGCTATTTATTCCTTGTAACAAAAAGTTAAGCATTTAGCATTTGCAGATTTAATAGCTATATGGTATGTATGTGTGTGTGTGTGTATATATGTGTGTATATATATACACATATGTAAAAGAAATAGATATAATAGATCGTATATTATGTATTATATAGTAATATATAATGTACATTTATATTTATATATGAATAAATATATTTTTATATATTTCTTTTTTCTGATAAAAATGACATATTGCCCCATAGTAGAGATAGCTAGATATTTAATCATAAAGTATTTTACATTGTCTTTTGAGATTATTAATTTTTTAAAACTTAATTTTACCTGTGCAAGCAGCTCAACTTAATGTTTTTAGTAAGAAGTCATTTGTTTTTCAGAAGCTTGTCCAATATTGCATAATAGCTAGGAGTGCTGGCTGGTTAGCTAGGAGCCAAACTGGTTACCTCTACTCATTCATTAATATTAAAATAAAGATAATAGCAGTAACTTCCTCATAGTTTTTTTAAATTAATAATGCATGTGAAACTCTTGGGACAGCACCCAGTACAGAATAAGCACTAAATAAACCTTACCTAGTGTTGTTATTTCATGTCAGAGTAAGATGAAAAACTGAGCATTTTAATATTTCATTTGAATGGCTCTCTAAGGATATGCCCAGTTCATTATCTTTCTTGATAATCTTACAAATTCCCTTTTATCTCAGATCTGTCGAGACATGGATAGAGGTTTTTGGAGAAAATTTTTTGTAAGTAACCCAAAGAAAAGAGCAACCACAACTTGTGTGAAAAGCTTAAAGATGAAAAAATTACAGGGCAGAATAATTGCAACAACTATTGAAATTGACTTCTGTGCTCTGTGGGGCATCATTCCATTCCTGCCTCTTGTCATGGATGCTAACTAAGCAAAGGTGTTCCCACCAAGGGCCGTGATCCACTTGAAGAGTATTCTTCCCAGCTCTTGAGAGCCTGCACACGTGACTCACATCTCTTCCCAATAGTAAGAAGACTCCTGGATCCTCATGTGGTCACATGCTCCTGATGTGCTGTGCTCCAGTGCTGGCTTTCTCCTGGTCTTTCCCAGTCTTCCCTCTCTGGCATGAAGAAGACACATCTTTATCTTGCCCTTTAAGATTTCTCTCTTGGGTCTCATAGACACTGATCTTCAAGCTATTGTGCTCACTCTCTGCTTTACATCCCTGTAAGTCCTAGTCACCCTTTGGTGTAAGAGTAATTTGTTTTGTCTGAATTATTTTCTCCCAGTCAGATATTAAGACCAATTCCCCACCAGTTTTTAAAGCAAATGCCTGGACTCTGACTCATTAGGGTCTTGACAGCAGATTTTCTCTTCACGTGAACCTTTTAGCATTCCCTAGGTTCCCTAAAATACAGAAGCAGGTTCCTTACCTCTTTGTCAAAATCTGCTTTCCCCCATTAATTCTAGTTGTAATACTTGCCTCCATATACCAGTGCATTTGCAAAGATGAAATGACTGGCTGCTTCTGAACTCAACACGAGGGTAGATGTTTCTCAGGTTGACCCACTTTGATGTTTTATTCAATCACTACCCAAGGGGCTGATTTTCAAGAATCCTACCATGCAAACTTAAAAATAATAAGCATATATAATAGTGAACATACATAATGGCATTTTATCCATGGAGGAGAACCATTAGTATTTAGATGTGAAACTGAAAAATAGTTTATTCCCAGACTTCCCATTGCATATTAGTATTTGCAACTAGGTCTACCTCCAGATAATGGGTGGGGGAGGGGAGTCACTGTTTCTGTGTCCTGACCTCTTATTAGGTGAGTCATCTAATTGCATGGCATTGTCACAAATGTTGCAGTCACTGAGCTGCTGGTTATATTTACCAAAGGGAAGGAAGATTTAAGATAGAATATTACCTTTTTTGCTGTATAATGAAAATTTCTTTTAAAAATAATTTATAGATCAATTATTTTGTGATTTACAGTTGAATGTATTTAAAACTGGGTTCATGGGTAATACTGATAAATAACACACAAAACTAACCTCAAAATAGATTTAATGTAGCAGTAGCTTTATACTTTCTTCCACTCTCAGACCTTTTAAAACCAGTCAAAAGAGTTTTTAATTCATATTTCCTTTCTCTCCCCCTCCCTCCCTCCTTTTCCTTCACCCTCCTTCTCTGGGTCTTCCTTTCTCCCTCTCTCTCCATCCTTCCCACTCACCCTGTCCTCTTGACATCTATCAAGACCAAAAAATAGTTAAAAAGGCAAAAGACAAGAAAGTAACTAATATGCTAATAGATTATCCTAGGTAGAGCATGAATAGCTATGGAAGACTGTTTTCTCTAAAAGTATCATTTAATTAAAATAGATGTGCATTTTAAATCTGAGGTTTCATGGTATGCATGAATAATGTAGAGTATGGTATGTTTACTGCATGACTTAATAATGTCCATTTATTTGACTAATCTCAAGTGATCCAGATGGTTGATGACAGAGTAATTTGTGAACTTCCTGAGACACCACCTGAGTAGATACATCACACAGCTGGTGAGGGCAGTTCACCTTACCAACCAGAAAGCCTAACAGATGACTGGAAGCTGTATCTTCACTCAGTCTTCTTGTTACGTTTTACTTATTGCAGCATAAAAAATTTATGATGAAAATCATATGCTATAATTAACATTTTACTTAGGAGATTCAAGACAGTCTCAGGAGGTAGCCTCACGCGTGCACACACATGCATGTGTTTTCCCTCAGCCTAGAGCATGTCTTATACAAGTGAGTAGTAAATGTTGGTAGAAAATTATGAACTAGGACATCTAAAATGCAACAGGATGCTATATTATCAAACCTTGAAATGTTAATAGAATCTTAAATATTGCTACATTAAAACAGCAGTGCAAAAACATTTAAAGTACCATAATTACAGACTTGTCTCTGACTGTACTATGCTTATCACACTTTAATTCCTGCTGATGCCATGCCTTTCCATTTGCCGATTCTCGTTTACATCTATCTGACTGCGTAAGTAAATGTTGCAACTCCTTGCCCCCATCTATATAATTGCCTTGAAAGGAACAGATTTGTCCAGTGGACATCAACCACAAGGCCCCCAGCCATTAGTGCTGGTTCTGCCATATTTGATACATTCCTAAAGGTGTAGAGTATTGACTAAACAATTCCATTCATCACTTTAATTCTGCCCTAGATCTAAACCATTACTGTATTTTACCCAACAATAAAAAATAAATTTTAATTAAACCATACATAATTGGAAAGAAATAGGGGTTCATTTAATGCCTCTTTAGCATGATTATTATTCTTTGGGTGTTGGTTATACCAGAATGTGCTAATTTTCACCATTTCTTATGTCATACTAGAATGCATTTAAATACTCTTTATATTGTTAACAGTAAATGTGATCATTACATTACTCTTTATATATATTTATATCTATATATAATATTAATACAAAATATAGTGGCATTTCTGAACTACTTATGTTGTTTTGGTTTTAAAGATTAAGTACTTGTTCAAAGTTATTTTTGAAATTTTGATTCCTGCCCTTGTTGATGTGGCTTAGTGGACTGAGCACCAGCCTTCAAACCAAAGGGTCATCAGTTCAATTCCCAGTCAGAGCACAATCCTGGGTTGCAGGCCACGGCCCCTAGCAATCGCACATTGGTGTTTCTCTCCTTTCCTTTCTCCCTTTAGTTGTAATTGTACAACTAAAAATGTGTACAATTAGCCCTGGCTGGTGTAGCTCAGTGGATTGAGTGCCAGCCTGTGAACCAAAGGATCGCTGGTTCAATCCCAAGTCAGGGCACATGTCTGGGTTGCAGGCCAGGTCCCCAGTAGGGGGTGTTCGAGAGGCAACCACACATTGATGTTTCTGTCCTTCTTTCTCCCTCCCTTTCTCTAAAAATAAATAAATAAAATCTAAAACAATTTATTTTCTTTATAAAGCTGCTGTTTTTTTTAAAAATTGTAATCAATCTGATTTTTGAATCAGATGCTTTTTGCTCCCCTCAAACTGAATATATTTTAACCTTTTAAATAAGATTCTCATACCTGCCTACTCCATTTCTTTTAGTTTTTCAATGACATAAATGGTACTGCTGTTAGTGAAGTACACTGTCCGTACCCGTAATATACTCTTCATCTTAAAAAGGGTTTTGCGTGTTTTTGAAAAGTCTGTGCTATTTTCACTTGAACAGAAGTTCTCTGCTTGATTTCATATCAGAAATGCTGGATTCTTTAAGATGAGTGTTAAATTAAGCTTTTTATTCCCTTTACACTAAAGGTTATTTAGTGTAAATTAACCTTTTAATTAACACTAAATTAAGTGTTAGAGTTCTTTGTTTAGTTTCTACATTTATTTTTAGAATTACTCTCTCTCTCCCTCATCCCCATTGTTTGAGCTGTTGAGTTATCTGGGGTTGGTTATCATTGTTTCACAATGCAGAAAATAATGGTTCCATACAAAATATCTTGCAGTGTAAAAGAAGTGGGGAGAAGAGTGTTTCTGCTTCTTTGAATGTTTGAGGCATAGATTCCTGGTAGTGACTGAAGCTCTGTTGTTATAAATATCACCATTGAGTGTGTCTCAGAGTCTTTAGAAAATCTGACCATTTGCCAACAGTCTTTTACAGACTTCAAAATGAGAGACTGCATACTGACAGCAGGTAATTGCTATAGTCTGTACCAAATGATGCCACAAAGTTTACGAACATACAGTGATACTGGGTAATTATTTCCAAGGAACGTATTACACTCTCACAGGACCCTCGGATGCAGTTTTAACAAGGACAACAGACAATTGTAGGTTTTAGATATGAAGGTGGTTTGGGAAAGCAATTTTTATCTCCATTGTAAATTACATTAAATATATAATAAAAATATGTCATACAATTGAACAAAAATAATTTTGTTACACAAATTATTAATCTATGTTTCTTAAAAGGCAAACTGGGACATGTTTAAGAGTTCATGTGCGCAAAAATCAGTTTGGGCAGTATCCCATCTAGCAGACAGAAAGAATCTCCAAGCAGCTGTATAAAATGAGACTTTTATAAGCAGCAGGGAGTAGAAACAAGGAAATTATACTTAGGTTAAAAAGCATATTGGTTATTAAAAGGTTACTTTCCCTTAGGGCATAGCATAGACTTCAGGCAGATTAGTGCTGATCTGGTGATTCCTGATTGACTGGTTTAATTACTTGGAGGGCTAAAGTCTGTTTGGTGACATGGGACGTAGCATAAGTGTATTCATTTGGGGCATGGCACCCCTTTGATCAGACTCTCAGCCTAGATGGAAGAAGACCTGATCAAAGGTTTAAGGCATTAGCACTACTCCCCATTACAGCTTTGTGGAGTGCTTGAAGTTTTTGCAAAATCTGTGTTGTATTCAATGGTCACAGGTTAAGGTTTACATTCCTTAAACTGATCATTCTCTTCATATCTTATGTGTTGTCCTTAATGAGATCATTTGCTTGGTGATTAGCAACTGCAAACATGCATTTGAAGCCTGATACAGTGTATCAGGGAGATTACTATGGTTATTATAAGCTGGATCATCCCCAGTGTGTGCAGTGCACTTTGGAGCTATGGTCCCCAAGGCACAAACTAATCAGAATCAAAGGCATCAGAGAAAGACTCCAGTGAAGGTGTCACTTTCTTAAGCCAGTGGGCTTGTTCTGTGATCTTACAGAGCTGAGTCTCAACTTTCCCACAGCAAAGACACCTCACTCTTTTGGCTAAAAGAGAATCAAGGGCTATCCTATTATAAAAAACAACTTTTGTGAGAGAGCCTAGAGGTTTTTATTGGGCAGCTACTGCTTTAGCAGCAGATTCTGCAGTATTTTCAAGAACTAAGGAGAGGGTCCTGATCATAGCCTCATTGCACTTACTGCTAGCCGGGGGATAGGGATTTGCCAAAGAACAAATTTTGAATCATGAATGCTTCCTGGTATCTCCCTTTTGAGTCTGTGACAGCCATGAAGGCCAGTAAAATAGAAGGGCCTGTAGACTCCAAAGGATGTTTTATTCTGATTATCTTTTCCCTGTGTCACATTCTTTGTAGAGGCTGGAAGCAAAGTTCCCCTGGTTCAGGATTGTTAACCAGAGGCAGGGAAATAGAACCTGAGGTTAGAGGACCTGATACTATAGAGCAGAGGCTACTTATGTTTCAAGAATCATAATGTTTGTGAGTAGACTTCTTTGGTGTGTTCCAGCAATCAAGTTATGAGAATGTTTTTTACCAGCAATAAACTCTTCACTGGGTCTTAAAGGCATAGACCAAGCCTAATCAAGGACACAATAGAATGTCTTTTTTTCTCAATTACTGGAATCTATAGATAATTTAATTAAAGAAAACATTTTTGAATACCAAAACTCTCATGGCAGTGGTTAAGAGCACAGTCTCTGAAGTCACCTCTGCCAGTTTCACTCTGAGTAAATCACCAAACCCCTCTAAGACCAAGCTTGCCCAGGAAGATGGGCCCAAGCTAGTTTGCCTCAAAGATCTGTAAGCTGTCTCCACTTCATGTAATATAATGCAGTTATTTAAGATCTTCACAATTGTTAATAATATTTTAGTCATTAAAAATTAATGCATTTTTATTTTAATGAAATCAGTAATCTCATTTTCCAGAGTCAGACCTGTGAAAGCAACATAAATTTTATTCCTTTAGTAGGTAAACATTTCTGAAAGTAGGTGCCTGTTCTTGTGAAACATAGATAGTTATTGAATGTCTTGGAATTCATCTTGGATTGTTCATTCTTACATCTTTGTTTCCTCTTTCTTCCATCTGTTTATATGTCTTTATTCTTGTAGCTTACCTTCTCTCTCATCACTTATTGGATCTCTCTTTTAATATTGCATTAGCATTACCTCTGTGGTTTCTTAAACCCTGGCCTTATAATTAATCCATTTTTACAATTCTTTTACATTTTTGATTTATAAGATAATTTCCCAAAGACATAAACTGGTTATATATATGAGTGCAATTTTATGCCCTGTATGTAGTTTAAAATAAGTGATAAAGTGTCATTTTAAAAAGATTATGTAAATGCATGCTCAAAAATGCACATACTTTTGTTATGTTCTTGCCACCTGACTGAATCAGTATTTAAAATTAATGTGGATGGATTTCACTAGCTTCCAATGCATGATCAATTGAGCCAAAGAATTCATAAGCAACACTCAATGTTACTTGGCTGAACATTGAAGGACGTACACAGACACACCAAAATACACATACACACACACACTCAATAACATTTACCAGTTTTAGTTTTACAGTAGACCTCATCTGTGATAGTTGAACAACAAACAAGTCAGTTCTGCCATATTTACTTATCTGGTCTACATAGAATTCTTTAGCAGATTAGAAAAATAAGTCTCTACTTGTTAGTTTAAAAATACATGGGAACAGGAAATTTACCTATTTTTCTCATACTTGACTATCTCTAAAAGTTATATACATACGAATAGAGAATAAATGATATTATTGGCTCCTCCCAATTAAGAGAGGTAAATTGCTGTCTCAATTTATTATTAAGGCTGTTTGTGCTTAGAGAAAACTGAAGTTACTTGTCTAACATCACAAAACATCTGGAATATGGAAGAGTTAGGATTTGAGCTTCAGATTTGTGGTGCTACAACCCTTTTGTCTAACTACAATGCATCAGAATCTGTATTCCTGACTTGTACTTGGAGGTGAAATACCATGAAAACCACATCTTTACTCTGCATTTAGAAAAAGGTATTTGGGGAATGGTTTATATTCAATTTTTTATATATAACTTGAGATTTATTGGTTCATGAAAAAAGGTGGTCAGGGGAGGATGATCCGTAAACTTTTCTGCCCAGCTACTGTAGGCATCAGCGTTAGTTTGACCTTTTCTTAAGGTCAGCCATAGCCAGTTCCTTATCCTCCTTCCTGTCACTTCATGCTGAAGACATGAGGAGACATGGTTTATGTCGGGCATATTTTTGGACATAGTTGCATTGATCGAGGGACTACTTGATCTCTTTGAGTAAATCCATTTAAGCTCACACTGCTTCTCTGCTCTTTCAATTTGAAATGAACTTTATCTTTTTATAAGTACTTTGCTGGAATAAATGCAAAACAACACAGGGTGATTAGTGAAGAATAATAAAATCACAATCGTTTCAGATTGAATTTTGCGGTATCCTATTTCTAAGGGGAGAGACCTGAAAAACTTGCCATGTGTTTGATTTTCTTCCTCCAAATATACCCTGAAATTTCAGAAAAAATTTATGTGCCATAATTTAAACTATATTACAAAATATGTATGCTTTTATATCATAAGTGGTTATAACTTAAAAATTGATTTAAAAAGTAAAAAAATACACAACTACCCAACAAAATGCACTTTTAATATTTTGTTGTATTTCCTTTCAATTGTTTTACCTTTGCATCTAAATTCTACACAGGTTGTGTCCACAACATACACAGTACTTTTTATCCGGACAAACATTATGTCATAGATACATTCTCACTTTGTTACAGAATTCTCAGGTCACATTAATATGTGTCTTCATTATCTACTGAGTTGGTGAATGATGATTTTCCTAACTCTTCTTCATCCATTGAACATTTAGATTAACAACTTTTTACTGTTGTCACTGATTCTATAAAAACCATCTTTGGACTATAGCTTTGAACTACCTCCTGGACAGTGGATTGCTTGGGCAAAAAACTTGTTCATATTTAAGGTAAATAAACATGTTGCCCTAATGTTTTCCAAAGGTATCATATAGTTTAGAATACCAGAAGTAATATTCAAGAGTGCCATTTTTATGACATCCATGCCAGTATTGTACACAAGATGTTTTCCAAATGTTTGTGACTTTAAAAACTGATAAATGGCACCTGGTCATATTGGTTTTGTGCTTCCACCTAAATTTAGGGTGAAGAAGGAGCTCCACAGGAAGGAATTCTGGAAGATATGCCTGGGGATCCTGACAATGAGACTTATGAAATGCCTTCTGAGGTAAAGTTTATATATATAAAACTCCAAAATTAAAGTTTAGGAATTTAAGTTTAGTTTTTATAATAAGCAGTACCAAAATCTGTCCCTCTCAGATTTCCCGCACATTCCTCCTTAGTGAGAATGCCTTACACTCTAGAAGAACAAGTTAGCCAACTCCAAGATACGTTTTATGTGGACAACTTGCAAGCTAAAAATGGTTTTTACATTTATGAAGGGTTGTTAAAAAAGGAAAAGCAACAGCAGCAACAGAAACCATATGTGGCCTATACCCTAAAATACCCACTAACTGGCCCTTTACAGAAAAAGTTTGCCAGCTTGCATTTAAGAATTATTTTATTAGAACTCTTACATTCTAAAATAAATTCAAAAATGGAAAGCTAGAGAAATCAACTAAATGCCAAAAGAAAGTAATTACTACTTGTCATACATTTCTAGTGAGATGTTTGCATAGTAAAAAAGTTAACCAAAAAATCATAAATAGAAAGATGATAAATGAATGATTTGTGACAACTGATATAATTCAATATAGTATTTTAAACAGTGTGATTTGATTAATTTTATTTTAATTTGAAAATAAAATTTCTTTAGTAGGAAGTGTATCAGAAGGGAAATTAGAAAATACTTCTAGATGAATGAAACCGACTCAAAAGAAAACAGAAAATCTGAAAAGATATATAATAAGGAAAAGGGGCTGAATTATTATTTAAAAGCTACCCAGAAAGAAAACTTCAGGGCCAGATGACTTCACTGGTGAATTCTGCTAAACATCTAATGAATAATTATAATAATACCAATTAATTAAAATGAATACTAATTAAACTCTCTTCCAAAAAAATAGACAAGGAAGAATGCCCCAACTAATTCTATGGGGATAATATTACCGTGGTACCAAAACCGATGTCATAAAAAAATAAAATGTGTTACTGCTTCACTAGAAATTGAGTTAAAGTGTGTTATACTTAGGTTATACGTTATTCTTCATGGCATCATTACAAGGCATGTTGCTAGTAAGCCATTTATAAAAATTGAAATTCAATTGTTTCTTTACGTAGTTAGATTTTACCAACGTTTTGGGGACTTTGTATGCATGGCACAATGCTTAACACTACAGAAAATGCAAATAAGAGTGATCGATGGTACCAGGACATAGGGGTACACTCTAGTAGGCTTGCTAAAAACAAATACGAATTCATTTCTTCATTTATTTCTCATGATCTTTTAAACAAACGTTATTAACTGTCTTCTCTGCACCAGGTATCACAGAAGCAAAAATATACAAATTAGACAAAAAAGTGTAACAGTTTAGCGGGTCTGTTTAGGTCAAGTGGGAGGAGTTTTACAGAGGAGGCGGTGCTGAGTGGAGTGTGAGGAGCTGGGAGAAATGATAGGCCAAAGTGAAGAGAGGACATTCTAGCACCAGGGTGCATCAGAAGTGAAGGCACGCATGTCTGAGAATCTGTGTCTGAGGAAGAGTGAGTAATTGAATAGGAGTCAAGCTTAGGGAACAGAGAGAGTAGTGACAGATTACAGCTGCAGTGATGGGTCAAAGACAAATTGTAGAGTACTCACTAGAATCTTTTCATTTAAATCTGTACTTTGTTGAGACAGCAGCTTGAGTTATTGAAGGTAAGTGTTTTATTTTAAGCAGGATTCTGATATCATTAGTTATTCTTTAGAAGGACTAATCTGACCACTTTCGTTAAGGCCATTAATATTTTTGTGAATGTTATCCACATGCTGTATGGCTGGGCTGGGTGGGGGAGAATTCTTTAGAAGAAATAATTGAAGCCATGAACAGGAAAGTAAAAGGAGAGAAAACATAACTAGCCTTTACACGTTTAGTTTCCTTCTAATAATTAGAGCATCTTAGCTAGAAAGAGGCATTATAGGCCACTTGATTTGATTCTCACATTTTACAGTGTAGGAAACTGATAGTCAGATAAGCCAACTAAATTGTCCTGCAAGACTAGGTCACATGATCATTAACTGGCACACATAAAAATAGAATCCAGATACCCTGACCACCAGCATAATTCACTTTTATATTTGACAGGCAGACAAAACTATCAAAAATTATACTGGATGTGGCAGAATAGTCCCAGAACTGTTATGGGTATGACCTTTATTCAAAGTGGCAAGCCATACCCTACTCACCCTAAATCCTTGATTATGGAGCCTTCACACTAACTTTGCATGTTGTCCTGATTTCCCTAACATTAGGAAGGGTATCAAGACTATGAACCTGAAGCCTAAGAAAGATCTTCGCTCCCAGTTTCTCGAGGTCTGCTGACAGATGTTCCATCTTGTACAAGTGCTCAGTTCCAACATGCCCAGTCATTCTCCCAAAGTTTTTACAGTGTATTTTGAAGTCTTCCATCAGCAGTGGTCGAAGCACCTGCACCTGACCCCACTGAGCATTCCGGTGCTTCCCTCTCACTGAAGTGAATATAAGGTAGCAGGTCCTTGTGTGCTGTGTGAGTACTGTGGCTTCAAATATAAAATGTTAAAGCAAATTAAAAACACCTAAGTGACTACCACTTATTCCTAAATCCTCACTATTTTTTTGTTGCTCTTGTTGAGAAGTTGTGACTTACTATCATATATTAAAAGATTATAAAATTTTTAGGTGTCTTTTAATGATTCTGTCTAATAATAATGATGTATTGTGAAATCTGTTCATATATATAATACTTAAAAACATGTGAGCATGAAACTATGCACCTATACATATTAACTCTGAAATTTTACTGTTTTGTGATGTGTTTTATTAATTTGTGTTTGTATATAAATGGTGAAAATTAAAATAAAATGTTATCTCATTACGAAAATCTTGTTTTTATCCTATCTCACTTTAATAAAATCATGTTTATAAACAACATGCTATAAACAACAATTAACTTCATATAAAGTTGCTGACCAGCATTTGAAAGAGGAGAAGTTTGAGAGCTGTTAAATTCCTGAGAGAGAACACCGGCCTTTTACTCTCGAGAGAACCGGAAGCGGGGCTGCCTGAAGCTCTTTCGCATGCGCACTGGCGCCTCAAGGGGCTAGACTGCAGGAGTGGTTTCCATGGAAGGACGAATGTAAAATAGGGTTTTTACCACATCCCCTTTAGATATTCATTAAAGGCTCTGAGGGAATGAATGTAACTTTGTTTAACACAAAATTTTGTTTCCTTTTTTTATTTAAGAAAAATCTCCAGGAACTACCTTAAGAAATGTTAATTCTCCAGATTTATAAAAATGTCATAGACCCCTTTAAATTCTGCTAAATTTATGAATTCCAGCCTTAGAAAATGTTTTTTCTGTGTAGGAAGATCCATGAACTCCTAATAGGTGCTGACAGTAAACTTGAGAGTGAAAACTATACATAAATTAACTAAAAATTTGTTTGTTTTATATTTTAACTATTCAGGAGAAAGATGTCATAGTCGCTTTTAAAAGTAGTTAGATCAATGGAATGGAGTCAGGGAGGCCAGAGATAAAATCCTCACTTATATGGTCAATGAATCCATGACAAAGAAGTGAGGATACACAGTGAGGGTAAAGGTAGTCTCTTCAATAAGTGGCATTAGCAAAACTAAACAGATATATACAAAAAAATAAAATCAGACAACTTTCTTATAGTACGTACAAAAATAAGCTCAAAATGGATCAAAAACTTAAATGTTAGATGGAAACCATGAAACTTCTAGAAGAAAACATAGGCAGTAAACTTTGACATTGCTTTTAACAATATCTTCTTAGATTTATTTCCCTGAGCAGGGAAATGAAAAAAAAAGTGAGACTACATCAAACTAAAAAGATTTTGCATAGCAAAGGAAATCATCAACAAAACAAAACGACAACCTACTGAATGAGTGAAGATATTTTTGAACAATACATTCAGTAAAAGTTAATGTGCAAAATGTATAAAGTGTTCATACAACAACATACACACGCAAAAAGAAACACCAAACACTCCAAATACAAAATGGGAAGAGGACCTGAACAGACTTCTCTCCCAAGAGAGTGTACAGATGGCCAAAAGACTTATGAAAAAATGCTCAACATCATTAATCATCAGGGAAATGCAAATTAAAACCACCAGAAGGTATCACTCCACACCAGTCAGAATGGCCATCATCAATAAATCGACAAACAGCAAGGCCAGTGAGAATGTGGAGAAAAGGGAAGCCTCATGCACTGTTGGTAGGATTGTAAGTTAAGGCATCCATTACAGAAAACAGTATACAGATTCCTCAAAAGAATTAAAAATTGAGGTGCCATATTATCCAGGAATCCTACTTTGGGGCATTTATCTGAAAAAATAAAACCACTAACTCGAAAATATATATGCATTCCTATGTTCACTGCAGCATTACTAGTAATAGCCAAGATATGGAAGCAACCTCAGTGTCCATTTATAGAAGAATGTATAAAGAAAAGATGGTATATATATAGAATGGAATATTACTCAGCCATGAAAAATAATGAAATATTGTCATTTGTGACAACATAGCATAATACCTTCAAGGTGCATCTAAGTGAAATGTCAGATAGAAAAATACAAGTAACATGATCTCATTTATATGTACAATACAATCTAAAGAAAACAAAATCAATAAAACAATGGAGAAACAGGCCCATAGATGTAAAGAACAAGCTGATGGTTGCCAAAGGGGAGGAGGTAGAGGGATAGGAATAAAATATCACTGTTACAAAGTATAATTTTAAGAAAGAATATTCTAAAAGTTCTAGACAGATTATATATAATTGTGAGTAATTTTATGTAGATTAGGCATTGGCAAGGAAGGAAGGAGGAATGTGTATAATGATTACATACATAAGTAAGAATGACCACCATAGAAACTTCCTTTTTTTCCCAATTGTACAGAGACTACTAGTAGTGTTGAGCAGCCTGTGCAATCTCAAACTGGAGAAAACTGATAAGTCTCTTGTTTCATTTATGTACATTAATGAGCATTTCTAATTAGGAAAGCAACATGGAAAATTAAGATATCTTTGTACAAAAAGCTTTCCAGTACTAATATGCACATAGAAAATACCTGGGATGATATACCCCAGTAGTGGTTATTTTGAGCCAGTCACTGAAGCAAAAAGCTATGTAAGGCATACAAGCCTTTTCAGGAAGGCTGCCTCACATCAACTGCTCAGACATCCACCTGACAAGTTACCTGAGTGTCATTCTAGTCCTAGGTTTGCTTTGCGGACATCATGTTTCCAAATCTGAATTATTCAGCCTCATAAGACTCCCAGAGGGCTTTAGCAAAATAGATTGGGGGACTTTGGCACACAGTTGGCAGCACAAGAACCTATTATGTGGTTTGGCATTCCAACGTGGATCTTTTTCAAGATCTCCCCACCAATGTGAGATGCAAGTTGTTTCCTTCTGACTCATCCAGCAGTAGGTAACCATTGGATTAAACACACACACACACACACACACACACACACCTTAAGGATCACCATTAATTCTGAGGTAGCATTGTCTACATCTACGCTGAGGAATCCAAAATCATTTTTCTAACTGCAAACTTGATAGACTTCTCTGTCTGCCACGCTGACGGCAGTCTCTTTTTCCCTGGCTCGAGTCCATCCCATTGTGCTCATTCTGTCTTGGGCAGGAATGTTCCAGGGGTGGCACTTCCCTGTTTGCTCTGTTCCTGGAAATGGAGAGAGTTTTTAAAACTGACTATATGTCAAATATTGATGTGATTTATCAATAATAGCTCATTTATTCTCAAAATAACCCTAAGAAGTGCTATTACCCTCATTTTACTTCTTTAAAATTTAACAACATATTTAATTCACATCCAAAATATTTTTTCTACATGTAATCAATACAAAAATTACTGGTGAGATATTTTTTACATTTCTTGGTACTAAGGTTTGAAACCTGGTACTTATTTTACACTTACAGGACTTACGTCTCATTTGGACTAAGTAGCCATATTTCAGGTGCTCAAGAGCCACGTGTGACCAGTGGCTGCTGGCCCACTCAGTGCAGTTGGGGAAGGAGGTTCGACTCTGCCCACATGAGCTTCCAGATCCTGTAGTGGCTGTTGCCAAAAATATTTGCTCAAGTACCTCCAAAAAAATTTCAGAAATATGTATATCCCTCTACCTTCCTCTACCTCACACATGCTGTCATATTGATAACTAAAAGTTTTCCAAGATTAAGTAGTTGTAAAGATATAAATTGCAGTGTATTTTAAACATTGACTTTTTAAAATTTTATTTTTTAATTATAGTTCACAATATTATTTTGTATTAGCTTCAGGTTTACAGCATAGTGGTGAGATATTCATATGCTTTACAAAGTGGTCCCCCTATATTTCCAGTACTCACCTGGCACCATACATAGTTATTATAATACCAATCACCCTCTTGCCTATCCTATCCTGTACAGGCTTCATTTCATACACAAGCAAACTGAGGTGCCCACAGACCAGGTAACTTCCTCGTAGTCACACAGCGAGCAAGTGGGAGAGCTGGGAGTCCCGATCAACACCGGGATAGTCTGTGCTCTCAGCCCCCTCGCAACACTGCCTCTCAAAGCAAGCACGTACAGCTATAGAAGAGAATCTTTCGGAAGTCTAGGAAGTGGGTAGTAGTCTCACTTTTCTACGTGTAATTATTAGTGTGTTCCTATTTTTCTTCACATATCTACATCAAGAATCAGTGATCCTCATATATGTGGAGATGTATTTTTAATTCTAGGAGAAATTAGCCAGCCCCTGATACCACTGATTGATGTTTCCTTATAACTAACCTGTGCATATCCTGACCACAGTCTAATCTATTTCCAGAAGATAAATATTTGATATAATAAGAACAGTCTATAGTAAGGCAGGTTTTGTCATGTTTTCTGTTGAGTGATGCGTATTTGACTTCTGTCAAACAGTATGTGTGTGTGATGTGTGTGTGTGTATAAAAGTTTAGCTAAGATTTTCACATAACAGGAATGTAATGACTGAATTTATAAGTGAATAAACCAGAAAAGGCATAATGAATTAAGGATTTGTATTTTCAAAGAATAGTAACACCTTAACATTTTATAATAAGCTTTGATTTTCTATTTATATTTTTGGATATAATAAAGCTATGTTTTATTCTTTGTGTAAGCATGAATTTGAAGAATCCAAAATAAGTAGAATAGATATAACACAAACTATTTCAAAATATGATTTCAGTTCTGATATCTACTGTATAATTATCTAATATTTTCCTTTAAATTTTTTTTGCTGTTACAATAGTATCTTTGATGTTTTAAAAATCCGATAGCACAAGCAGTATATGGAAAGCAGTTAAAAAAAATTCCTTCCAAAAGCCGGAGTTTGAGCCTTTGTTAAGTTTTGCTGATATATATTACTTCTAAAGTCAGGTTGGATTCATAGAAGCTTTCCAAAGTTCATCCTGCAACTATAGATATTGCACTGGGGTAGCTTCTCTTATGAACCTTACAAAAATATATCCTCAGGCTCCCTTAAAGGTCAATGACCAGAAATTCCCACTGTTTCTATGGCAACACAGCAAGATATGGTGCCTTGGAAATGTGCTGCATTTTAATTAGGTTCCTCTAGGGCTGCCTAACTGCCTTCTGCAGGTAAACTAAATACCCAGTTGCTTTATGACTTGCAGTAAGATGAAAGCTAACCCATAGCTGCAAAGGTCAAAGCTAAGCTGGGCTCCAATAAACTTGAATCTAAACAAATATATTAGCAAGTCTATATGTTTATTGAAGAAGAAAATGCAATACTCCTGACATAGAATAGTCAGGGATGCTTGCTTAGTCAGGCTGGCAGCAGTAGTAGTGAGGATCCTGAATTCTAAAACTGGACTATGGAGGTTTGACTCCCAATTATGTCACATACTACTATTTTTACTTGGAGCAAGTTAATTAATCTCATAGTGCCTCTGGTTTCTTGCCTGTAAAAATGAAGATGATAATAATAGTACCTCATTACATTTTTTATGCATTAAATGAGTTAATATAAGTAGAATATTTAGGACTATATGTGGCCTATAGTAAGGAATGAAAGATGCTATTAGTAGTAGTAGTAGTACTAATAATGGTGGTCATAGGTTACACTATATTTGTAAAAATAAATAAGAAATAACAAATATTAAAATGTTTAGAAATATTCATTTATATCTTCTCTTGGTATAAAATAATATTAATATCCAAAGTAACCTTGAGAAAGAACAAAACTGGAAGCATCATACACCCTGATTTCAAACTATATTACAAAGCTATAGTAATCAAAACAGTATGGTATTGGCATAAAGACAGACACAGATCCATGGAACAGTAGAGAGCCTAGAAATAAACTCACATATATAGGGTCAATTAATTTATGACAAAGAAGCCAAGAATATACAGTGGAAAAAAAAGTATTTTTGATAAATGGTGGTGGGAAAACTAGACAGTCACATAAAGAAGAATGAAATTGGACCACTATCTTTTACCATACACAAAAATTGACTCAAAATAGATTAAAGACTTGAATGTAAGACTTGAAACTATAAACTCCTAAAAGAAAATATAGGCATTACACTCCTTGACAATAATCTTGGTAATAATTATTTTTGACACTGTCACCAAATGCAAACACAATAACAAAAGAAAAAAATAAGGCTTACAAAATAAAAAGTAAAGTCAAAAATTTCTTTAGAGCAAAGAAAACCACCAATAAAATAAAAAAGAAACTTACTGAATCGAGAAGATATTTGCAGATTCTTCATCTGATAAGGAGCTAACATCCAAAATATATAAAAGCTCATATAACTCAACAGCAAAACAAATTGATTAAAAATTGTACACAGGATCTGAATAGACACATCCCAAGAGGACATAGAGATGGCCAATGGACAAATGAAAAACTGCTCAACATCAGTAATCATCAGGAAAATACAAATCAAAACCACAATGAGATATCACCTCACACATGTTAGAATGGCTATTATTTAAAAAATCAAGAAATAAAAATAGTTGACAAGGATGTGGAGAAAAGGGAACCCTTGAAATGTAAATTGGGAATATAAATTATTGTAGCACTATGGAAAACAGTATGTAGGTCTCTCCAAAAAATAAAAATAACTACCATGTGATCCAGAAATTTCACTTCTGGGTATTTATCCAAAGGAAATGAAAACAATAACTTGAAAATATATTCAATATATGCACCCCCATGTTTATTTCAGCATTATTTACAATAGTCAATACATTGGAAACAGCCTAAGTATCCATCAATGAATATATTGATAAGAAAATACCACACATACATGCACACACGCACACAGGCGCACAGGTATAATGAGATATCATTCAGCCATAAAAAAGAAGGAATCTTGCCTTGCAACAATATGGATAGACCTTGAGGGCATTATGTTAAATGAAATAAATCAGAGAACTATATTAACACGTGAAATCTAAAAAACAATGGACTTTGAACTTATAGATTCATAGAATAGATAAACGTTTGCCAGAAGTGGGGAGAGGAGGATGGTCAGAATAGATGAATGGGATTAAAAGGTACAAAGGTTCAGTTATAAAATAAGTCCTGTGGATGTAAAGTCCTATACAGTCTACAGCATGGTTACTATAGTTGATAATACTGTACTCTGTATTTGAAAGTTGCTAAGAGAGCATATTGTAAAGTTTCTCATCACAAGAAAACAATTTTAACTATGTGTGCTAATAGATGTTAACCAGATTTATTGTGGTGATTATTTTTCAAGACATACAAATATTAAATCATTATGTTGTAATCATTATGTTGTACACCTGAAATTACTATAATGTTATACATCAAGATCAGGATGATATTGGAGACACTTGGAAACTTAAGTAAAACCTGTTTAGTAGTATATATGTGAGCATTTTAATGGTTTAATAACCAATATAGATATTAGTATAATATCACATAACACCAAAAACAGATTGAAGCATAATTTACTAACAGGTGAATATGCACCAAGGCCATAAACACTATCTTAATGAAACAAATCTATCTTTAGACTCAGCTATACTCATCAACACAATACATTCACTGAGTTTGGCTCTGGTCACTAGAAACAAAGGACATTATGTATAGAAGTAAAACTCACTGGTCTAAAACAGATTATTATCAACAACAAGAGGAAAAAAAACAACCACTTAAATCTCCATTAATTTCCCAAATCTCATTCATTTCCCACTGTCTTCCCCCATATTCCTGCTGCTTGGTAAATCTCACTTCAATGCAAAAGAATAAAATATTTTACATGACGATTTCTACGGTATACTAAAATCAACAGAAATACCAGCAGTTATGATGGTTTAGGGAAAGTACTGTTTCTTTTCCCTTTATGTCTTTCTTTGGTGAGTCCCTTAAAAGCACTGCCAAGGGAGAGTAGGTGAGCTGATAAGACACTTGCGGCGGTTCCGCTCTGTCCAGTCGTCCCGCACAGTGTGCATGGCGAGTCGATCAGTAGGACACTGTGTACTCATCCTTTTACCTTCTGCACTGTTAGAAACAGCCTAGAGTAGCATAAAGTTATTGTTCAATATTCTTTCCTAACAAAGATCAACGCTATCGTAAAAAACAACAAAAACCAAAATCCAGACAAATGAGCATTAAGAGCATATTATTTGTCACATAAAACCTTGCTGGACTCTTCATAGAAATGTTCAGGACAAGTCTTGAGAGGCTGCCAAGTATTTGCAATTCAGCAGGACTGGCTGCTGCTGTTGAAGATGGAGTGCCATGTTGACTGATGAGAAGTCTGGCCAGTCTTCTTGGAAAACGTGCCTGGCAATCAATCAGCCATGGGCATTCTTAGCAGCTTGCACCACACTGTGAGCTAGGTCACTGGCTTAAGAATGATGAACAAAAGGGTGAGGCTAAGATAAAGATCTTTCCCACAATTTTCTTAATCTTGTCTAAACTGAAAGACAACACATGATTTAAAGCAACTGTGAATGATCTGTTGCTAATAACTGATCCTGAGCTTTGATTACCACAGCACTGTTTGGAGGTGGAATACTGGTGGACGCACGGTGCCCTTCTGAAAAGGAGCCCAGCACAACTCTAAGTCATGTCTAGGAGCAGCTATTCACATTAATATTAAGGAGTTGTGACCTGGTGGTTTTGCTCATGGTGACAATAGACATTCAAACACCACACTGCCGATTTTCCACTAATGGCCTAGTTCCAGGCCATTAGACAGAGCTTTTAGTCATAGTTTTCATGTCAACAACTCCTGAATGTACTACAAAGTTTGCTAAAAGCAATTCTTTCTAGAATAACATTGATTTCCACACAATAGGCACCTTTTTATAAGTGATAACTCATATTGACAGTTTGTCACTGACTTGAATTCCTCAAGCAGTTTTTTTAGTGACAAACCTCTCCATTCCTACTCACTCACACACTCCTAAAAAGCTGAAGACAGACCCATCTTGTAATGTTGAATGTTTAACTGTGGAGTGCATTACATATGAGTACATTAATGTTTTTATCTTTAACACTTGGTATCAGTATAATGTTTCTGACTTCTGAATGCATTTGTTTCCTTATGACCAACTTACACCCCCAAAAAGTCAGACCTCACTTACAACAAAGGAGCAAACCATCAAACAAATAAACCAAAAATCGCACTGGACTATAAAATAAAGCTAAAATTTTTAAAGTGGGAATCATTTATAGAGAGTGAAAAAATAAGTCTACTGAGGATATATGTGAAATAATACATTTAAACCCTACATTTAGATCTGTATTTTTTGGTAGTCGAATTTGAATGGGTAAAATAAAGGTTACATAGTTTTCAGTGTATGCAGGTAAAAGATGTTTTGTTATTGTTCTTATTTGTGATTATTTTTTATTATTATTTTGCAAAGGAGCAGAGGAGCCATTCTAATTTTTCCTATTTTTGTGTCTGGTAGAAACTAATCAAACAGCCCTTTTAAAAACATGGCACAGTCAAGTGGAACCATTGCAAATTATAACTTCCTATAATCAAAGATATATTCATAGCTAGGACCTTTGTTGAGGAAGAAATAGTAAAAGTCCCAGACCAGCCTAAGTATGGAAGACTAGGCAAACTACACTGCCTTCCCCATTAATGCAGACCTACAGCTACAGTATGGCCAAAACAGACAGGGACAGATCTTTTAGTTGGTCATGTTTTCTAGGTTTCTAGAAGCAGTGAGTCAAAGTCCCAAGTGCTGCCTCCCAGTGAGAGAACTAAAAGCATTATTTTCCATTTTAAAGAAAAGGCCCAGTGGAGGACTCTGTACAAATTGGGCAGGTATCTCATAACACTTAGGTATAGAGAGCTCAGGTACTTATAGTATAGTGTATATTGGAAGCAAAAACATTTTGAAATTTACTCATCTATAAGGAGAAGAAAATACTGAAAAGAGGTCTAAATATATCAGCAATAGAGAGAAAGCTATCCAACAAATGGCTGTGCACTAAAGGTCCATGAAGAAGTAGCCAGAAGCATGTGGGTAAAGCAAGCACTAAGAATATAGGAACAAGTACTATTCATCTGGGCAGCATCAGGGAAGGCAGCAGTATATCCCCCGCCCCCCAAGCCAGGGGTCAGTAATGGGATTCTGGAGCCTTCGGTGAATTGGCAAGATCACGGTCTAGCCAACCAAAAGACAAGAGTTCTGAAGAGATTAACAATAAATTCTTTAAAAAGTCTTATCACCCTTTCAACGAGGTAGCCAAAATGTCAGCCTTGACTCAGAGGCAGCTGACAAAATAATAAGCAATGTTGTCACCGTACTCTCCACACTTCAAGAAATTTAAAGTTTTCAAGAAGGCTTGTGTTGGGAATTTTGTTGAGAACCAAATGATATCATGAAAATCTTAGGCCAAGGTGAAGCAGAAATATAAAAAACAGGTCTCAAAATCTCTAAGATACAATATATGCTTTAGTTCACTCTTTGTTTTCTTTCAGGGGAAAGATCAGAGCCCTTTTTACCTTTCATGTTCCATTTCCAGGAAGCAGATTGATTACCACTTTGCTTTCTGAAGTCCTCAAGTGCACATTGGAAAAAGTCCAAATTCCTAGGTGGGATCCTACTAGGTTTATGTTGCCTGTGGTTATCTCAGTCAGTTTTCTTTTTGGTGGATGCCTTCATCCCAAATTCAGACAGCACTTGTGAGTGGGATTGCTACAGTGATATTCCACAAGTGACAGCAAAGAGAGAACAGTTCAAAAGAGTCTAAACTCTTAAACGGTACAAAAAGTTTAGTAGTGAGACCAGGTCAAGATCTAGGATCTAACATATTTGTAGGAAGAAAAATCAATCTCATCAGTTCCATACCTGAGGGTCCAGCAAATTGCAGCTGACAGCTTTCCCTGAAGATTGACTTCACCTCTCCTCCCCCATCAGCCCTTCCTTTGGTAAAGCAGCCTGTCCCAGCGTGATCACAAAGCAGTGGGATGGATGAGGACCAGAAAATCACCTCTGCTTGTAACTGTCCAATGCCTTCAGTTTAGAAACAAGTAAACTCCCAAGATTGCATAGTCTTGACATTTTATATAGAATTAAAGCAAACTTTCAACTAATAAAGATTATTGATGCAAAAATATTACAGATGAATTCCACCCTACCTCATGGCAATATTCCAATAAATGTCTCTAGAACAAACAAAAAATAATACCACTAAAATCCAACATACACTGAAAGCATATACAAGGTCTGTCTGGAAAAAGTCCAACCATTGTTAATATAAAGAGAATGGTTGTGTGACATTGATGTAACCTGGCAGACAACCAGCCTGGACTGGAATGTGCATGCGTGAACAGTGATGACTTCACTGTACTAGTCAATGGGGGTGGTAAAGGCTGCTGAGTGAGCATGTATACTGTGTGGTCAACATTTGAAATTACTGAGTGAGTAGAGCAATGAATCTGCATCAAATTTGCATTAAGCTTAAACATTTCTCCATGGAAACTATTCAGATGATTCAGAAGGCTTCAGCTATGATAAACTGGTGATTGGCATCTTCATCATGACAAGGTGCCCACTCATGCATCACATCTCATGGAGAGATCTTTCGGGAAAACTTCAAATCACCCAGGTGATTCAGTGCCCCTACAGCCCAGATTCCGACCCCCACCCCGCCGACCCGTGACTTCTGGCTTTTGCCAAAACTAAAATCACCTTTGAAAGGGAAGAGATTTCAGACCGACCATCAATGAGATTCAAGAAAACGTGAAGGGGTAACTGACGGTGATTGGGAGAACTGTGGGAGGTACTAAGGTACCTACATTGAAGGGGACTGAGGCGTCATTGTCCTATATACAATGTTTTTTGTATCTTGTGTCTTCTTCAATAAATATCTGTATTTTTCATAGTGCATAGCTGGAAACTTTCTGGACAGACCTCATTGTGTTGCTGGAAACATTGACAGTTCAACACAACAGATTCAGGATTCACTAATGCCTGCTCCTTTGAGCCACTGTCTTCACTCTTACTCCCACATCTTCCTTACTGCTTGTGAGAAAAAAAAATCTAATTTTAACTTAGCTAAGAAAAGTACAATAAATTTACATATAAGCGTGCAAAAAAAATAGACAAATTCTATGTCTAAATTCTACATGCAAAAAATAAGAATATTTAAGTTAAAAATGACCCTTATACCCAAACAAATATAATTTTAGCAAGTTCCTTACTGCATACAGCTTGGGCCCTCATAGTGCAGTTCCAAGTAGAATCTTGTTCAGAATAAATATCTGAATGATTAAATCAAACTATTAGATATTACTTCTAAACATAAAATATCTTCTACCAGATATATTAAGATTTAGATGAAAAGAAACCCATTTGTACATTGGCTAAATATGAAAACATGACCAAAACTTGTTAAATCATTCTGGTGTACAACTAATATCTTATAAATATAGCATAGATAGCCTTAAGTGCCTATCATCAAGTAGAACATTTACTTTTGAAGTGCTGTTTCTCTGCTCTTTAAACCATGGCCAAAATGTCTTGGTCCTTTAAATAAACCCTAGGTCATGGGGGGGAAAAAGATGAGTGTTAATCTTCAGGGAAAAGCAAAAACCTCAGTCACCTCAGGTCACTATCAGTTTGCAAGCAAGCAGCACTTTTGGGGAGTATGGCTGACATTTTCCACATATTTCGAGAACATTTTACTGATCTAAAATTGTAGCAGATGGAGAAGCAGTAAGTGTGAACTCAGCCAATAAACAACAGACAAGATTCCAAACTAGGCCAGCCACTTAAGTGTCCTTTCACACTGAGGTTAGGGAATGGAAATACTTTAGAGAATATATAAAAGTGTATGTGTATTATGCATTAAAAATTATGAGTGTTTTTATATATGATGTACCATGAATTCAGATCCTAGGACAGAAACAACAAGCATGGGAAAACAGAGGTAAGAGTTAGATACCACAGTAAAATGAGTAAACTGACCCTCATCACCGTGCAAACTAACCCAATGGCTCCTATGCCATTAACCTTAGGAATATGCTCCTCTAAAGGCAAATTCTTATTCATTTTTACAACTCATTCCAAATAATTGTTCTACCAGTTATTTTGAAATTGTTAAATAAATTTAAAAAAACAAAAACCTTGCAAGTACTTCTAAAATCCCTGGGTTCAAGTCTTACCTCTACAACCTCCCAGTCATATCTAGGAAACAGCTTAGTCTCCCTGAAAATCAGATGTAAATTGGAAATAATGGTATTTATATACTTTATTGTTAGAGTATAATAAACTCTACTATAATTACTTACTCTTAATATTGATAAAATCTTCATTTCCATTTTCTCATCTTCACAATTTCCAAAAAAGTCAAATATTTAAAGGTGCAATAAATTAAAATGATATAGATATTTTCAAATAAATATGTCTGTTTGGGATGAAAATATAGTAATTCCTTACATTACTATGGTGAATAATAGAAAAATAAAAGGAAATAAAAGGTAAAAAGACACCAAAGAAAAATGTTTTAAATAAAGATTCCAACTTCATTACCAATGTAGAAATAACTTCCTGTACATTATGTTGGAGAGAATTTGGTAATTTCCACAATTGCCTTCTGATTCAGTAAGAAGTACAAAGACAGAGTACTTTAATTTAAATTGTAAGTGAAAGCTATTTGTTTACTTATGCCATCCTAACTTACATAAAAGAAAAAAAAGAACAATAAAAGAACAACTATGTGTACACCACCCTTAGACATGTATTTGAAGTTGACTGTACTTTATGTCTAGGAAATAGAGTATGTGGTGTTTTGCTTTGTTTGTTTGTTTGTTTTGCTTTTGGTCACAGCACAGCACAGAAATGTTTTTACAGACTGTTAAACTGACTCAATATTATGCTTTTGAATAACAGTAATACAAGGAGAATAAGAACATTTGATGTCTTTGAAATTTATCCACTAAAGAAATGCATTTACAATTTTGTATTCCAAATTCTGTATTTTAGAATACATAAAAAGGGGGGAATCAACCTTGATATTCTTGTTCTTGTTTTTTTATAACATTTATCACCTTTCCACTTTCAGAAAAAGAATTACAACAAAGGCAAAGGCACATATTACATCACATAAAAAACAGTAGTAAAGCTATAAAACTTCAGTTACCAACAGATGAATATTCTCCATGATAGTGGCACCTAAAATAAAGTTTAATATGTGAGTGAACCAAAAGGTTCAGGTTTCCTTAACATGGCACCAGGGATGGATTTTAAGTATCACACTTAAATAATAGGCAATATTTAGAAATTTGTGCAAATTTAATGTTCATATATATATATATGTATATAATTTTTCTGGCTAGAAAACATTTATAGCAGGCCAATATTGCAGATGAACATAGACACTAAAATCCTCAACAAAATATTGGCAAACTGCAATACATTAAAGAGATCATACAACATGATGAAGTGGGATTCATTCCAGGGATACAATATTCACAAATCAATAAATGTAATACATCACATAAACAAAAGGAAAGACAAAAATCACATGATCATATCAATAGCTATGCAGAAAAAGCATTTGCTAAAGTACACCGCTCATTTATAATAAAAACACTCAGCAAACTGGGAATAGAGGAAGCATTCCTCAACATAATAAAGGCCACGTACCAGAAACCTATAGCCAACATCATGCTCAATGGGCAAAAACTAAAAGCTTACCTACTATGATCAGGAGCAAGACAATGATGGCAGCTTTCACCACTTCTATGCAACATACTACTGGATGTTCTAGCCACAGTGATCAGACAAGAAAAAGAAATAAAATGCATCCAAACTGGAAATGAGAAAGTAAAACTGTCACTGTTCACAGATGATATGACAGTGTACACAGGAAACCCTATAGACTCCACCAAAAAACTACTCAACTAATAAGTAAATTTGGCAAAACAGCAGGATTCAAAGTCAATATTCAGAAAACAAAGGCACTTTTATACACCAACAATGAAATATCAGAATCAGAAATCAGGAAAAAAATAAAAGACCTATACTCGAAAAACTACAGAACACTGAAAAAAGAAATTAAAGAAGTCACAAATAAATAGAAGCATACATTGTGTTCATGGATTGGAAGAATTGACATCATTAAAATGTCCATACTACCCAAAACAATTTGTTGATTCAATGCAATCCCCATTAAAATATCAATGACATATTTCACAGATAAAAAACAAACACTTCAAAAATTTATATGGAACCATAAACAAACCTGAATAGCTGCAGCAATTTTGAGAAAGAACAAAGTAGGAGGGATGATAGTACCTGATATCAAACTATATTACAAGGCCACTGTAATCAAAACAGTCTGGTATTGGCATAAGAACAGACACCAATGGAACAGAACAGAATTCAGAAATAAACTCAAGTCTCTACGGTCAACTGATATTTGACAAAGTGAGCAGGAGCATAAAATGCAGTAAAAATAGCCTCTTCAACAAATGGACAGCTACACGCAAAAAAATGAAACTCAATCACCAACTTACACCATACACAAAAATAAATTCAAGGTGGATAAAAAACTAAATATAAGACACCATAAAAGTCCTAGAGGAGAACATAGGCAGGAAAATCTCAGATATTCCACATAGCAATATTTCACCAATATATCCTCTAGATCAAGGGACATAAAGGAAAGAACAAACAAATGGGACTCATCAAAATAAAATCTGTGTGCCTAAAGAAAACAGCATTAAAATGAAAAGGGAACCAACCGTATTCGAAAATATATTTACAAGTGATACCTCAGACAAGGGTTTGATATCCAAAATATATAAAGAACCCACAGAACTTCACTCCAGGAAGACAAAGAATAAAAAAATAGGCAAAAGACCTGAACAGACACTTTTCCAAGGAGGAAATAAAGAGGGCCAGACACATATGTGAGGATGCTCAGCATCACTAGCCATCAGAGAGATGCATGTTTAAACCACAATGAGATACCACTTCACACCAGTGAGAATGGCCATCATAAACAAACCAGAAAACAAGTGCTAGAGACACTGTGGAGAAAGGGGAACCCTAGTGCACTGTTGGTGGGAATGCAGACTGGTGCAGCCATTGTGGAAAACAGTATGGAATTTCCTCAGAAAACTAAAAATGGAACTGCCTTTTGACTTGGCAGTTCCACTGCTGGGACTATACCCTAAGAATCCTGAAACACCCATTCAAAAGAACCTATGCACCCCAATGTTCATAGCAGCACAATTTACAATAGCGAAGTTTTAGAAGCAAGCTAAGTGCCTACCAGTAAATGAGTGGATCAAAAAACTATGGTACATTTACACAACGGAATACTATGCAGCAGAAAGAAAGAAGGAGCCCCTACCCTTCATACAGCATGGATGGAACTGATGAACATTATGCTAAGTGAAAGAAGCCAGATGGTGAAAGACAAATACCATATGATCTTAACTGACAGTAACCAGAAGGGATAGGGGAGAGGAACAATGGGGGAAAATAAGGGAAAGACCATGAAGGGACATGTATAAAGGACACATGGACAAAGCCAAAAGAGGTAGGTTCAAGGTAGGAGGCAGAGATGGGTGGGGTGGGGGGGCATGGTGGGGTGAAAATGGAGACAACTGTACTTGAACAACAATAAAGATATATTTTAAAAATTTATAGTCTTTATTAACTTCTAAAATGAACATGACTTGCCCTGGCCAGATGGTTCAGTTGCTTGGAACATTGTCATATACACCAAAAGGTTGTGGGTTCAATCTCCAGCCAGGGTGCACATATGGTGGAAGGCAATGGTGGAAGAGAGTGCTTCTCTCTCACATTGATGATGTCTCTCTCTCTCTCTCTTTCTTTCTCTCTCTCTTTCTCCCCTCCTCCCTTCCTCCCTCCCTCCCTTCCTCTGTCTCAAAAAACTCAATAAACATATCCTTGGGTGAGGATGAAAAGTAAAAATAAAATAAAATGAATATGGCTCAGAAGAGGTTAAGAAATTAAAGAAAGATGTGTGGTTTCTAGGGATATATATCAGAAATACTAATTAAAACCTTATTTTCACAAAATTCATTCTATAAAACTCTGGTTACTAGGGAGTTAAATAGATATAAGTGCATTTAATGGATAAATTAAACTTATATACTACAATATTTTTCAGAGCTATTAACATTTTAATGAACATTATTCACCTCCAAGAGGGTAATGCAAAAGGCAGAGTTAAAAAACCTCACCTACCCAGGGAAACCTTTGTCTAGGAGCAACATCCAGGTCCCGCTCCAGTATTTTAAGGAAAACCCTTGGAGAAATGATCATATAAGATTGAACTTCCTGGTCAAACATTCAGTGATAGATAACCAAGGAGAATTTTATAATTCAATTGAAGCCAATTAATTTTTATTGAGTAAAATAGCAACTGTGCTTTTGACACAATGTTATTTTCCAAGAAGCAATAACCATGGTCTAAATGACTAGGTAAATTGACTGGCAGGTCCCAAGTGGATGAGTAATTCTCCACATACTTTTAATCATCTGCACAAATTACTTTTGAAAATAAAAAAATGTAATATATATTGTTTGGCTCTGTTGTCTCAGGATCCTTAGTATTCCTTCCCTAGCTAGTCAGCAGGTATACAGAAAAAAAAAAAAAATACATAGATCAGAACAGTAAAAGACAGATAAGAAAAAAAAGGCAGAGAATGTTTCACCTACAAGTTCCAGGACATAGTCATTGGTGAAATAGTGTGAAATGTGATAAGTATAGCCAAAACCTATATTTTATAGGTAGGATTACCAGGATTTGAAGCTTAATCTATTCTACATCTATGTCAAAACAAACAAACAAAACCAAAAAGAAAGAATCAAACACTTTACTAATTAAACATGAATGAGAGTGGATCTCCATTGTCACACTTTCTAAGGCTCACACATTTTATGTAACTGCTTCTAATGTTATAAAGGTCTATAGGATTGATGTTCTTTATAAATTAATCAGAAATGCATTTTATTTCTGCAAGAATCACAGCTGTAACCTACAGAGAGAAAATAAGATTGTAGTCATCTTTTCCTTCTTACCTACTTTATCAGCTGTTCAGTTACATCCAAGGACTCTGTTTAAGCAGACGACTGATAGTTCTCTTTTATTCCCTCTCCTCACAATAATGTTTTATAGCTTCCTCCTTCTCCACTAGCTGTACCATCTTGTTTTTACCTACATCTGTTCTCTATTAGCCTCCCAGAGAGAGAAGTTTTCATTCAACAATATTTATGGAGTACCCACAATAGTATGAGACTGAATATGTGTATTTGGGAAGATCTGTTTCAAGATGGGAAGAAGCTGACTATCTCTCAAGGGAGCAAAGGACAAAAACAGCTGCTATTTTATCCACCAAGAATAAGACAAATGTTTTGATAAGAGGTTTTTTGTGAGTGCAATAAATAAGATAAGGATTCACTTGATTCCTCATTTTTAAAATGCTATTTTGATGTTTCCTAAAGGTTGCTTAGGAAGCTATTACTCCTCATTAGTAAAATGGCAAAAGGTTGTACTTTTTAAAAAATAATTATAAATATTCTTAGGGAATCTATGTTGTTAAAAAACTATGTTAGGCATATAATGATATTTAAAATTCTGAGCTGATTTTTACTACACCATCTCCTTTAACAATTACCTTTTTTACCACTGTGATAAGGACATTAAATTATCAAAAATTAATATAGCATACTGAACAGTAGAAATGGGCTAAGAATATGGTTGTTCTAAAAATATAGTAACAGAGTTTATCTAAATTAATTAGAATTTGATTGAACACCTTCTTTATAGTTAGATTAAGGGAATACTCTGTCAACAATATTACTTCAGTAATTTACAATACTAAATGTGGATTTTCTAATATGGGTATCCTTGACATTTTGTTTTATTGTAGTTAATATAAACATTCTAATTTGAGTAAAAGTTTTCAGAGAAAAAATATTTGTCATACATTGGTTAGTAGGCAGCAGATATGTAGAATGACATTAATGTTTACAGTGGAAAAATGTATATAAAAGAAATAGACTTTAATACAATACTTGAATTTCATTGGGTTGCAAGAACAGACACCAACTCGTGCTAGATTAAACAAGCATACTTTTAGGAATATACCGGTACAATCACGGAAGCTTAGCGAGATTTAAGCCACTGGCTCTCGGGTAAAACATAGCAGGTTTCAGCTAGGGGTGTTCACAGGCCTCAGGGGTACTGTCATTAAAAAACCTCAATTACCAGAAGCTCCCAGCCTCTGTGACTCTCAGTGCCACTTCCTAAATTTCTGGGATTATGTGATGGCCACTGCTGAAATGAAGCGTTCACCTATGACCCAACCCACCACACACAGTAGTCCAAGCAGGGCGTAGGCACAGTTGTGACTGATGCAGACCCCCACCAGCCTTCTTCTGAGTCAGAGGCAGTTTCCAAAGAGAAGGAACTTTTGTCACTAAGCCAAGAGCTATTTCATTGTCTACCACCAACAAGAAGTAGGATAATTTCCCAAATTAAATTTCAGTGATTATCCAAGTTGATGATTCTAACTTTAAGAGTATTTGTTTACCAGTTACTGGAAAGGTCATTTCTCAGTTCAGCAACAAAAACTACAGTATGTGCTCAGTCTTGCAGTGTGGTATGCAGAGAGAAGTACTACAAAATGCATTCAATTTTATTTATATAAGTAAACGTTGGAGACGGGGAGAGATACCTCACCCTAATAGGCTTTAAAGTTTCTTTTTCCTCCCTTTGTAGGCCTTTGTGCCTTTGCAAAGTCTTGGATATGGAATGTAATCATTCAACTGTTAAATTTTATAGAAAGTTGAAACCTTAATGGTATGATAAAAGAATAAAGTAACTTTTGTATGTACTAATGCATATATCAAGAATGTATGGGTCGATGCCTTTTTAGAAATAAGCTTAAGCTAGGATTTCCTTTTATACATTACAAGACATTAGAGCTTCTGACTAATCCTAAGTTAAAGAATTTTACTCTGTTACCAACTGTGCTTCTTGAAGTTAGTAAACTTGACCTACAGGAAAGTTAATAATCATGTTTCAGCCTTACTTGCTTTAACATTGAGCATTTATGAAGAAATTCACTGACTATACAAGTGGCACAAATATAAGAAGAGGACAAAAAACAACAACTCTGAGTTCTTCAAGTAACTACATAACCAGCCCTTGGTTTTTAAACAACACAAATCATATACTCTTCTGCTTGTTCTATGGCAAGGTGGTAAACACAAGGCCCATGGCCTGAATCCGGCCCTCCACCTTGTTTTATCTGGCCCAGCACCTTGTTTCTACCTGATGGCAGCACTGAGCTCCTCACCCCTAGTTAAGGAGTAGTTCCATTCATATGGTCCTAAAATTACATTTGGCTCTTTGAAGGCAACCATGAGGCTGATGTGGCCCCTGGTGAGAATGAATCTGACACCCCTGTCTATGGGGTGTTATAATGAACTCACTAATAAAAATTGTAGGCGGTCGTTTATGATTACAGTGAGGGAAAAACTGACTTCAGTGGCTGCTGTGAAAGATCCTTATGGTCAAAAATAGCTAAATTTGTTTTTCTCCCTCTGATAATAACCAAGCACTTAACTCCTTTAATGAATTCCTTTTGTTGGATCATGGGAGTGGAGAATGGAAAGCAGGAAATTGCAAGATGAAGAGACAGGCCCTCATTGTCTGGCAGCTGACTGCTGAGCCAGAGCAACATCAGTGGGGCTCAGGGAAGAAAGGAAATGACAAAAAATACAATGGATTCCTTTGTACATTCAACATTGTGTTAGATTCAGGGCCAGATACTAGCAGTGCACCAAAGACAGGGACCAAACATGGATGTCTGTGAGAATATGAAAGCCTTGTTGTTTCACACACTTGCAAATACCATGCATGGGTACACCAGTGATTTTCCACAAGGCCCCATTTTCTTGTCCTTTCTTTCTTTGCAAGAAGAAAATCAATTAAACTTGGAGCTCTTGACCTTCACTCTCAAGGACTAAAACTAACTAGAATGGCATTCTCTCTGTAATAGCATGCTATGTTGCCTTGGAAGAAATTGCACTGAGAATGAAAGGCAGAGGCTTCTGTGGGTATAGATAAGGGAAGCTGTACATACTGATTCTAGTACATGTCATGGGTTAAGGCAGCATTACCAGAATTTTGCTGGTACCTATTGAGTGACATCAATTCACCTTTAATCACAAGCATGTTGTATGCAGTGATAATTTCTCTATGTAAGTAACACGACTGATGCAAAATTGACACAGTAGATGTTAAAATTAACCTAGAACAATGTATGATAGCTTATTTCTTTACATACAGAGAAGCCTCTATCAAAAATCCTATGGGCTACTTCCAACAAGCTTAAGCAAAAGCTGCAGTCCAGACCCATCTAGATCAGACCCCAGCACAAGAGGTCGGCCTGACCAGGCCAATTTCAGATCAATGGTAGCTATTGGCTTAGTTATAATCTTTCTTGAGAATCAGACGCATTCCAGTAGACAGAACCCAGCTAATACGTAAACAATTAAAATCAGCCTTGTTCTATCTGTACTATATTAAAAAGGAATAAATTATTGAATTTAGTGAAAATCATCACATAGGCCCTAAAAGAAATATAATATTTACATATTTAATAAACTGACTAACTATGCCAGGTACTGAAGAAGGGGTTTGCAACTCAGTTTGAATTTTGGGTAGTGGAAAAGAAAAGCATCAAACTAGAAGATAGAATGAACTTTGATGCAAGTGATTATTATTAAACTCTCTCCAGTTGAAATGGATGAAATGCCAGAAAAGGGAACTGCACTGGCTGACACAACATATTAGGCTTTTGGAAGGTTCACTGGAAGCACTAATTATAAAGACAAAGGAATCAGATGGCTCTTGCTGAGCATAATTGATGCATTGGAGAAAGACACTGAAAGGCTGACAGTAATTTCACAAATCAAAAGCAAAAATATAAGTCAGAGACTCCCCTAGCCTTCATATAAAGCAATTCATTTTTTTATATAGCATAGGACAAAAAAAGGAGAAGATATGGGCCAGCAGTAGAGCTCTAAGGGAGGTTGAAATTTCAGCTACATCAAGTCAAAGCTTTGGATGGATAGCAGTGACTCTGACACTGGGATGGGGCCATGTGGGTAGCAAATATTGAAGCGTCAGATCCCCTTGAACCCTCTGCATCGGCAGGAAGACTTCACACATCCCTGTCAGAGTAGAATTCAAAAGGTCCCAATTTTCCCTTTCTTGAATATAATGCAAGAGTCTCTAGAGTGTACTCCTGTAATAGAATAGGATCTAGCTCCACATCTGCTCCTAGCCACCACACCAAGTAGAAAAAGTAGCATCAAGTCACAGCAGAATATGGCCAGTGAGGTATGGGGGCTGGAAGAGAAGAAATGGACTATATTTTTAAAAAGCTGCATGATTTAGCCGGCATATACCAGCAGGAGCCTGTAAATACTGTATGGGACTGAATTCTGAAGGGCTAGGCTATGGAATTGGGTGGGTGGGGAATGCAACAGAAAGCTGGATAATGAAGATTTAATTGACATGGGGGTATTCCCCCATAATACAAGATCTAATAATCTGGCAAATGTCATCAGAAGATGGTGCTAATGTGCTAATTTGATGGTTCTAATTCTAATTTGGATGGCATTTAGAAGTTTGAGTAGAGCATTGGTCCATAGTAAGTAAAACAGAAATGGAACAGCGGCAATAGCAGTGGAAGAAGGCATGCTAGAATGGGCATCCCTGTAAAGTTTGAAAATGTACCAGCTGACCATGTTCCATTGATGGAGCTGGAGGACACCTCTACCAAAGTGATAAATTATGCTTCAGGATATAAGAGGGGCACCAGCATGATTAAAAAAAAAATACTCTCAGTGGTGACTTTTCTTCTGTAAGTGAGGAAAAACAGTAGGAGGTTATGTTACAACTGGGCTCAATAACAGAATTGGGAATGACAGAATCCCCAAATAACAGAGGCGAACTGGTGACACTTAACTGTCAGAAGTTACAATAAACTCAATGTCAGGCTATTACAATGAACCCTATGAGCTCTAAAAGCAGAGTGGCAGATGAGGGACTTAAACCACAAGGCACCAAGGCACCCATCTTGGTAACAAGGGCAGCCAGCAAGGGTATTACTAATTACAAAAAAAAAAAATCAAGAAAGGAAGTTGAGGGCACCAGGCTCAATAAAGTATTTCAAATGCTCAATTTCCAGACCTGAGCCATTTTGCAGATATGAAACAATGACTGAAGTCTTCAGGAGGAAAGATCCTGTAAGACCATGAAAATGGGCAAGTATTTCAAAAAATGAATCCCCACAGTTCCTCCTCAAAGGAACTTAGAGCCATTTACTCAAGTTATCTTACACTAAGAAGGGAGGAATACAAAAATATTTCAACGAATGTTGGACACCGGCTTGGAGTGAACTTGATACTCAGGAATGTGAAGTACATATAAATGTAATACTGTCTTAGGTTGGCCTATGGTGTGTTCCCTGGTCCCCAGAACCACCCAATGGTCATGTCTCTGGCACCTAGCCCTGTATATACGATAGGAATGGATGTACTTGGTTATTCTAAGAACTACCATTTAAGTTCCTTGCCTTGAATAGTAGAATGTATTGCAATGGAGGAAGGCTACATGGAAGCCTCTAAAATGGTCACCATCCCATCCACCAACCACTGGCCAAGTTAGTAAATAAAAAACAATACTGTATCTTGGAGGGAATGGCAGAGATTAGCACCACCTTTAAAAGATGCAGGGGTGATGGTTCTCATTATATCCCAAATTAATTCACTAGTCAACCAGATGAGTTCTGTTTGCTGTCTGAGAGTAAGTAACATGGGCTCCGATACATGGAGTGTGTCCACTGACCTAACGAATCTTTTCATTTCTATTCCTATTAAGGAGAGTTCAAACAAGTTGCAGTCATTTGGAACAGACAGCAGATTACTTTTATGGTTTGCCAGGGCTCTGCTAACTCTCCTGCCATCCCTCATAATATATTTGGGAGAGATCTGGACTATCTGAACATTTACAGACTACGTGAATACACTCTGTGGAGAGCGTAATGTCAGTAAAACCAAATGAGCAAGAAGCCATAAATATATTAGAGGTTTTGGTTAAATGCATAAACTCCAGAGGGAGATAATCCAGGGCCTGCTACATTGGTAAGTTTTGAAGGGCTCAATGGTCTGGGCCATGCTGAGATGTCCCCTACAAGGTTATTGTATCTCATACCTAAGAGAACTTAGGTTATGAAGAAAGCCAAGAAGAAAGTATCTTTAGATCTGTGGCAGAATATTCTGCTGGTGGAAATAGTCTGCCTTTTAGTGGATGGCATGAAAGGCAGCCAAATTTGAATGGGACCTGGGGCAGGAAAGTGTCCTGTAGCAGACCTAGGCTACTGCAGTTCTACCTTTGAGCTGTAGTCTTTTTTTTTTTTTTAATTTCTTTATTTTTAGAGGGAGAAAGAGAGAGAGAGAGAAACATCAATGTGCGGTTGCTGGGGACTGTGGCCTGCAACCCGGGCATGTGCCCTGACTGGGAATTGAATCTGTGATGCTTTGATTCATAGCCCACGCTCAATCCACTGAGCTATGCCAGCCAAGGCAAGCTATAGTCTTATGAAAGCACTCATGTTTTCAGGTTTCTGCATGATCCAGGCTTTCTGAGTAAAGAGTGATTGAATAGCCCACCCTGGGTAGATCTCCTCTGGAGCCATTTGTTTCTATTCCAAAATGGTGGGGGGGTGGGGGGGGCAAAAGGCTGGAGGCTTGTTCTTCTCCTCCCTGGAGAAAATTTATTTCCATTCCAGAGCAAAAACCTCTCTCTGGAGAGGAGAGAGCAAATGTGTCACTGCCCTGTAAGCTCCAGCTGTTATAATTTCAGGGTTCCGCTTTTGCAGTGTAACCACTGCTTGCACAAGTGATATTTGCCCCTCATTGTGCTGCCTCATGGGAAGCAGGGCACTGCTAAGATGCTCTGTGAATAAACTGTCTGTTCTCTCATCCAGAAATTTGCAGTCTCTGTTGGAAGATACATAGATATCAGATAGATAGATAGATAGATAGATAGATAGATAGATAGATAGATAATAGATAGATAGATAGATGAAAGGCCAAATAATTTGGCTATATGCATATACAGTAACATCTCAGATACTTCACAGTCTTAAACTTTAAAATGTGCCCCACCATTTGGGGTGGAAAAAAAACACATTGTGTGGATTTCTGTCAATTCCCAGCGGAAATTTCACAGCATAAATCCCAAGCGTTCTGGAGCAAGGTCATGCTATCTACAGTAGAGAATGGAATAGCATTTACAAACCAAATCCTGAATTGTTCTTAGCCCTGAGATGAAGATCTTAGAGCCGCTTGACTATGCTAGAGTAGGGTAATTTTGACAAGGCCAACAACAGACAATGGTGACAGGGCAGAGGAAGGAGGGATTCTTTATCTCCCTGTGATGCATAGGAACTCAGCTGTGTATTATTTTTTCTCAAATATGTCTGTTTTCAGAGAGAATTTATGAACCTCTAGAAGCCTGACAGGCATAAAGCTCCCCTTTAAGCACAAATGATTCTGTCTTAGGTCGATGTGACCAAAGCAAAAAAACCTCAACTGGTTAGACATAGAGCTAAAGTAACTGGCTAGGTGAAAGCACAGAGGCCTCTGCAGATTCCTGGGGAAATATGAAAGGTCTAGGTACACAGAGAGGCCAAAGTCATTTGAGCTCATGCTGTACTTTCCACAAGACTAAGCCCCTCCCCCAGCTCTACCTAAAGCCTATTGTACTGGAAGCCCCGGGCCTGAGAGTACACCACACTGCAGCACTCACGCAGCGCCTTTCCCTCTGTGTGTAACCGCACTCAAATACAAACTGGGTGCCATTTCTCATTAATAAGAATATTATGACACAAGAGCTAACATTTCCGGAGGGCTTATGCCAAGCACTGAGCTGGTGTTTTGTAAGATTTACCTTGTTTTATATTTACCTTGATTTGTTTGGTCCTGTTATTAACCTATGTCACAGAAAGGAAACCAAGGTACAAAGAAGTATAAAAAACAAGTCGCACAAATGGGACTTGAGTTAATTGACTTCAGATCCTGTGCCCTCAGCTACTACGTTGTTCTGTCTCTCCTTTCACTCTGCTCAGTCCCATCGTCTCTTCAGCGTCTCTCTGTTAGGACAGCTGAATATATCTGTTGTAGTCAGAATACTACATTTGTTCACCCAGGAATAAGTCAAGTCGCAAGATAGAGGTGACCAAAAAAGAAAGATGACATTGGTTAACTTGAATGGAGCCAATTCATTGTGAAGACAAACAATTTTTTCCAGAGGGGCAGAAAGTGGAAGGCAATGAAATCTATGAAAGGGCATATTTTCAGCTGCCACCATGAGTGCTTTAGCCGGGTTGTAAAAGGCTAAAGTGGACTAAAAGTCCACTTTAGTACCATAGATGCAAAACCTAAATTGAGAACTCCAGATTTTATATTCAGTAGATAAAGGAACATTAATCACATATATGTATTCTTTCATATGTTAACTTTCATTTACTTTTTAACTATGTATCAAACATCCAATTATATTTAGATTTCTAGGAATGAAGCAAATAGGGGGCAGATTTACAAATAGACTTTATCACACATTAACTCCCTCTCCTTTTTTCTCATCCTTAAAACCCAGTCACCGTATTGTGAGGAAGCCCAAGCCACAAGGAGTGGCCACGTGTAAGTGTTCCAGCTGATAACACCAGTGAAGAACTCAGGAGAGCAGGATATTTTGGTACGAGCATGGGCAAGCATTCAGATAATGCCATTCTCCAGGTCACAGGCTTCTTTCTGAGCAGAAAACGTATCCTCTCATCTCTTAGTTTTCAAATTAAATGATGCTTTCTCATAGAGGTTTTCTCTGTACCCTCAGCATCAATTTAATTGTGGTTTTTATAATTAAATTTATTGGGGTGACATTGTTTAATAAAATTATATAGGTTTCAATGCACAATTCTATGATACATCATCTGTATATTGCATTGTGTGTTTGCCACCCAAAGTCAAGTCTTCTTTTGTCATCACATATTTGACCCCGTTCACCCTTTACTGCTCCTCCACCCACTTCCCTCTGGCCACCACCATTCTGTTGTCTGTGTCTATGAGTTTTTGTTTGTTTTTCTTGTTTGCTTATTTGTTGCTTTCAGTTTTATATCCCACATGTGAGTGAAGTATATTGTTCTTTGACATTTTTGTCTGACTGATTTCACTTACTTAGTATGATATTCTCAAGGCCCATACATATTGTTGCAAATGGCAGCATTTCATCTTTTCTTATGGCTGAGTAAGCAATCCATTGTATTTTTTTACCACATCTTCTTATTCAATCCTCTATTGAGGGCACTTTGATTTCCTCTATTGAGGGACACTTATCTCTTGACCACTGTAAATAATGCTGCAATGAACATAGGGGTGAGTATTATCTTTGCAAATAAATGTTTTCTCTATTCTTAATTTTTAGGGGAGCCTACATATTGTTTTCCATAGTAGCTGTACCAGTTTATATTCCCACAAGCAGTGAATGAGGGCTCCTTTCTTTTTCTGAGAACCTCTCCAACACTTGTCATTACCTGTCTTGTTAATAATAGCCATTCATTGGCTATTATCTCATTGTATCATAGTATCTCATTGCAGTTTTGATTTGTATTTCCATAATAACTAATGATATTGAGTATCTTTTCATATATCTGTTGACAATTTTTATGTCTTCTTGGGAGAAGTGTCTGTTCAGGTCCTTTGCCAACAGGACAGATTATATTGTTTGTTTGGTGTTGAGTTGTATGTGTTCTGTTTATATTTTGAATGTTAATTCTTTGTTGGAGCTCTTGCTTATGAATATCATCTCTGATTCAGTGGGTTGCCTCTTTACTTTCATGGAGGTTTCTTTGGCTGTGCAGAAGATGTTTATATAGTTTGATATAGTACCATTCATTTATTTTTGCCTTTACTTACTTTGCATTGGGGTCAAATTCACAATATACTCTTTAAGACCAAGGCTCAATTTTCCCAGCACCATTGAAGAGGCTTTCTTTTCTCCATTTTGGTTCCTTTATTGAAAATTATTTCTCCATATACAAGTGGATTTACTTTTGGCCCCTCAATTCTGTTCCATTGATCTGTGTCTGTTTTTTCTGCCAATACCATGCTGTTTTAAATATTGTTGCTTTGTAGTATAATTTGCAGTCAGGGAGTATGATACCTTTGGCTTTGTTCTTTTTGCCCAGGATTGCTTTAGCTATTTGGGGTCTTTTATGGTTTCATACAATGTTATACATTGTCATAATGCCTTGTGACTTCCCCTCATAATGGACATGGAATATGAGTATATATCTCTTTGCATAATTATTCATTAAAATTCTGCCCCCCACCAAGGGAACAGGAGGTGTTTGTTTCTAGTCTACCATATGTTCCTAGTGTTCTAAATTTGACACTTAGTAGAAATACAATACATAGTTGTCTAAATTAATTGATACAGTAATATTGTACTTCAAAAGGGCTTGGGCAACAATGACCTGAGAATTCCTAGAGTCTCAGAAAGACTTTGATGTGTGCTATCTTAGGAGATTGGAACAGTGTTGGGAGAAGACTGAGTAGTATAATTTTAAGTTTTTCATTTAGATTTTTATAATAAAGTATATGGTTTTTAACATTAATAAGTAACTCATCTGAGCAAATTTTATTATGAAATTATTTTTCTTTCATTGGAACATACAAATGACTCCTTTCAAAGTGTCCTTGTTTTTTTCTACCCTGTGCTCTGCCACCATTTATCACTCAGAGAATGAGGCCACAGTTTAAGAGGTGAAAATGAAAGGAGGGAGGCCAGAAGACAGATGCTGCAAATTCTGGCTGACAGACTGGGCAGCCCAGACCTGGGACTATGTTAAATCTTCCTAGGTCTATGTTCTGTAAAGCAGTATGAGCAAAATTTCCAGATGGAAACTGATGCACATATATCCTCAATTATATGCATGGTGCAACTTAATGCCACCTGAAGCAATGATAAAGTCTTCAAGATATTTTCAGGGGTGACATGCTGTAGGAAGATGAATGAGGGCTTGAGGTCAGACAGATCTTGAACCTGCCTCCCACTTTTTGCTGGGTCTCATTTATAAAATAGTCTATAATTATAACTAAATGAACTAAAGCATATAAAACATACCATACAACCAAAAACATTTAATCCCTTTACCTATTACTAAGGAATGAAATCTATAGTGAGCTGTGCTGTATTTTAATTGGATCACTTTAAATATTCTGGTTATAATATTGTATTCCATTTTTATAAGATGTTACCTCTGGAGGAAACTAGGTGAAGAGTATCTGAGATCTCTTTGTGTAACTTTTTACAACTGCATGTGAATCCACAATTATCTCAAATAAAATGGTTAATTCTAAAAAGTCTATAGGAAGAGGGAGAAGAACCTCAATTCATACAGAGTATAACTGAGGGAACAGTTCATTTTGCTGCTGTTTTGGTATTGCTGCAATCAAGCCAAATTGAATTGTATTTGAATTAACTGTGTATAGTACGGTGTATAAGAAAACATGAGACTTTGGACAAGATAGAGGCATAGGTGGATATACCTTGCCTCCTGACACAACCAAAACAAGGACAATAACAAATTTAAAAACAAAAAATAACCAGAATTACCAGAAAATTGAACTGTACAGAAGTCCAACAACCAAGGAGTTAAACAAGAAACATTCATCCAGACCGGTAGGAGGGGTAGAGAAAGGCAGCCAGGGTGAAGAGGACTGAGGCAAGGTAGCAGCTGGAAGACCTGGTGAGGCGGTGGCTGATGGAGTGGGCAGTCCCACATTTGCATGCAGATAAACTGGGAGGAACAACTAGGGAACAAGACAGACCATGCAACCCAGGGTTCCAGTACAGGGAAATAAAACCTCAAAACCTCTGACTAAAAAAACCTGTGTGGTTTCAGCACCTGGAGAAACTCTCCAGTCTCACAGGAGAGTTCATTGGAGAGACCCACAGGGTCCTAGAATGTACACAAAATCACCCACCCAGAATCTGCACCAGAAGGGCCCAATTTGTTTGTGGGTAGTGGAGGAAATGACTGAAACCCCACTGAGAGCTGAGCAAGCAGCATTGTTCCCTCTCAAATGCCTCCCCCACTGACAGTGCCACAAGGCAGTGACATGGGTTGCCCAGTCCTGGCAAATATATAAGGCTCCACCCCTTTCTACATAACAGGTGCACCAAGACAAAAAAAAATATTGCCAAATGAAAGAACAGATCATGGGGAGAAAAATGTACTTAAACAATCATTAAAATAAAAACAATTAAAAAAAAAAACCTACCCTCTTTTCCCTTAAAAAAAAAAAAAAGAAAGAAAGAACAGATCAAAGCCCCAGAAAAAAATACAACTAAGTGATGAAGAGATAGCCAACCTACAGGATACAGAGTTCAAAACACTGGTAATTAGAATGCTTGCAGAACTGGTTGAGTATGGTCATAAAATAGAGGAAAAAGTGAAGGCTATGAAAAATGAAATAAAGGAAAATGTACAGGGAACCAACAGTGAAGGCAAGGAAACAAGGACTCAAATCAATGATTTGAAGCAGAAGGAAGAAACAAAAATTAAATTGAAACAGAATGAAGAAACAAGAATTTTAAAAAAGGAGAGGCTTAGGAACCTCCAGGACAACTTTAAACATTCCAACATCCAAATCATATGGGGTGCCAGAAAAAGAAGAGGAAGAACAAGAAATTGAAAACTTAATTGAAAACATAATGAAGAAGACCTTCCCCAATCTGGCAAAGGAAATAGATTTCCAGGAAGTCCAGGAAGCTCAGAGAGTTCCAAAAAAGTTGGATCCAAGGAAGCACACACCAAGACACATCATAATTACATTACTCAAGATTAAAGATAAGGAGAGAATCTTAAAAGCAGCAAGAGGAAAGCAGAGAGTTACCTGCAAAGGAGTTCTCATAAGACTACCAACTGATTTCTCAAAAGAAACCTTGCAAGCAAGAAGGTGCTGGAAAGAAGTATTTGAGGTCATGAAAGGCAAGAACCTACATCCAAGATTACTCTATTCAGAAAAGCTATCATTTAGAATGGAAGGGCAGATAAAGTGCTTCCCAGATAAGGTTAAATTAAAGGAGTCCATCATCACCAAACCCTTATTATATGAAATGTTAAGGGGATTTATCTAAGAAAAAGAAGGTAAAAACTATGAGCAGTAAAATGACAACAAATTCACAACTATGAAGAACCAAACCTAAAAAAAAAAACAAAACATACTAAGCAAAAACTAGAACAGAAACAGATTCACAGAGATTCACAAATAGAGATCACCTGGAGGGTTATCAGTGGGAAGGGTGAGGGGGAAAAATAGGGGAAAAGGTACAGGGAATAAAAAGCATAAATGTTAGGTGCAAAATACACAGGGGAAGGTTAAGAATAGTATGGGAAATGGAGAAGTCAAAGAACTTATATATATGACCCATGGACATGAACTAATTTGGGGAAGGCAGATGAGAGGGGGAATACAAGGTGGAGTGGAATAAAGGGGAGAAAAAAAATGGGAAAACTGTAATAGCATAATCAATAAAACATTTAAAAAGAAAAAGAAAGCATGAAAACATCCTTTTATGTTTTTTTCTCAAGTATGTGCAATTCTTTGTATTGAGAATTCCACATCTAAATGCAAGAATGTTTAGAACAAGAGATAAGTGACATAATTTTCAGCATATATGACAGTGTTTCCCAAACACTACCTCCCTGATATGGCTGAAGTCTCCACAACATTGGAAACATACTTAAGGCTCCATACTTAAACATTCCTTCCATCACTACCTGGCCACCTGCCTTTTTTAAGCTCTCCCTCTCTCTCACTCTCTTGTTTTCTCTCTCATTCTAAAAGAAATAAAACTCTAACGCTACAGAGAAGGGCAAAACATGACAGTCACTTTTAACCTTCTAAAGTTGACAATTCTATCAATGTTATAAAAATTTACTAGGTATCCTTTAAAACCCATTTCTTTCAAGTTATAAATACCCACTGATCACAAACACCCACAATATTATGCTATTCATATTTTCTGTGACTTGCTTTTCTTTACCTTATAGGTTCTATAAATTAGTTCCTTTTTTCTCAGTGATATATAAAATATTCCCAATTACTCACTGTTATGAACATAACACTGTATCCTTTTACTATGTTCTTTGCACAAATGTAAAAATATAATTATAGTATAATTCCCTAAAAATAATGTACTTCATTTTTAACATTGATAGATATTGTTATATTTTTCTGCAAGAAGACTGGACACATTTACATTCACACCAGTAGTAAACCAGGGTCCATTTTCACCTCCTCAATTTAAATTTTAAGGACAAGCTCTGCCCAATAAACTTTTGTACAATTATAGAAATGTCTTGTATCTGTGTTATCTAATACAGTTGCCACTAACCACATTTGGGTATTTCAAACTTGAAATTTAGTATGTATAATTAAGGAGTTGAACCTTAAATTTAATTTAAATTATTATTTTTGTGGCACAAGAGAGTATAATACTTCAACTTTTTTATTGCTGTTCAAGTACAGTTGTCTTTACTTTTGCCCCATCGCTTCCCACACCCCAACCATCCCCACTTACCACCCTTGATTCTACCCTCTGCTGGTTTTGTCCATGCATCCTTTACAGATGTTCCTGAAAACCCTTCTCCCTTTTCCCCCCATTATCCCCTCCCACTTCCTCTCTGGTTACTGTCAGTTTGTTCTTAATTTCAATGTCTTTGGCCGTATTTTGCTTGCTTGTTTGTTTTGTTGATTAGGTTCCACTTATAAATGAGATCATACAGTATTTGTGTCTCACTGCCTGGCTTATTTCACTTAGCATAATGTTCACCAGTTCCATCCATGCTGTTGCAAAGAGTAGAAGCTCCTTCCTTCTTTCTTCTGTGTAGTATCCCATTATGTAAATGTACCATAGTTTTTTGATCCACTCATTTACTGATGGGCACGTAGGTTGCTTCCAGCACTTGGCTATCATAAATTTTGCTGCAATGAACATTGGAGTGCATAGGTTCTTTTGAATAGGTGTTCCAGGATTCTTAGGGTATAGTCCCAGCAGTGGAATTGCAAGATCAAAAGGCAGTTCCATTTTTAGTTTTCTGAGGAGATTCCATACCGCTTCCCACAGTGGCTGCACCAGTCTGCATTCCCACCAACAGTGCACTAGGGTTTCCTTTTTTCCAAAATGTCTCCAACACTTGCTGTTTGTTGATTTGTTTATGATGGCCATTCTCACTGGTGTGAAGTGGTATCTCATTGTGGTTTTAATTTGCATCTCTCTGATGGCTAGTGATGCTGATCATCTTTTCATATATCTCTGGGCCCTCTGTATATCCTCCTTGGAAAAGTGTCTTTTTGGGTCCTTTGACCATTTTATAATTGTGTTGTTTATCTTCCTGGAGTGGAACCATGTGAGTGCTTTATACAGTCTGGAGATCAAACCCTTGTCTGAGGTATCATTTGCAAATATTCTTTCCCATACAGTTGGTTCTCTTTTCATTTAAATGCTGTTTTCTTTAGCCCTGCAGAAACATTTTATTTTGATGAGATGTCATATGTTTATTCTTTCCCTTATGTCCCTTGCTCTAGGGGACATATTGGTCAAAATATTGTTACATGGAATATCTGAGATTTTTCTGCCAATGTTTTCTTCTAAGACTTTAATGGTGTTACAACTTATATTTAAGTCTTTTATCAACCTTGAATTTATTTACATGTATAGTGTAAGTTGGTGGTCAGGTTTCATTTTTTTGCATGTAATTGTCCAGATATCCCAACACCATTTGTTAAAGAGGCTATTTTTACTCCATTTTGTGTTTCTTTCCACTTTCTCAAATATTAGTTGACCATAAAGACTTGGGTTTAATTCTGGGCTTTCTATTTTGTTTCATTGGTCTATGTGTCTGTTCTAATGCCAATACCAGGCTGTTTTGATTACAGTGGCCTTGTAATACAGTTTGATATCAGGTATTCTCATCCCTCCTACTTTGTTCTTCTTTCTCGAAATTGCTGTGGCTATTCTGGGTCATTTATGGTTCCATATAAAGTTTGAAATGTTTGTTCTATATCTGTGAAATATGTAATTGGTATTTTAATAGGGCTTGAATCTACAAATTGTTTCGGATATTATGAACATTTTTATGATGTTAATTCTTCCAATCCACGAACGTGGTACATGCTTCCATTTGTTTGTTTTCCTTAATTTCTTTCTTCAATTTTTGGTAGTTTTCTGAGTAGAGGTCTTTTACTCCCTTAGTTAGGTTTATTCCTAGGAACTTTATTTTTCTTGTTGCTATATCAAATGGGATTTTTTTCCTGATTTCTTTATCTGATATTTCACTGTTGGTATACAAAAATGCCTTTTATTTCTGAATATTGAATTTGTATCCAGCTGTTTTGCCAAATTCACTTACTAGGATGAGTCATTTTTTTGGTGTAGTCTATAGGATTTTCTATGTACACTATCATGTAATCTGCAAACAATGACAGTTTTGCCTCCTCCTTTGCAATTCATATGCCTTTTATTCTTTTTCTTATCTGTTACTATGGCTAGGACTTCCAATACTATGTTGAATAGAAGTGGTGAAAGCATACATGCTTGTCTTGTTCCTGATCTTAGTGGGAAAGCTTTTAGTTTGTGTACATTGAGTATGATGTTGGCTGTAGATCTCTCATGTATGGCCATTATTAGGCTGAGGAATACTGCCTTTATTCCCATTTTTCTGAGTGTTTTTATCATATATTGGTGCTGTACCTTATCATATGCTTTTTCTGCATCTATTGATATGATTATGTGATTTTTATCTTTCCTTTGGTTTATGTGATATATTATGTTTATTGACTTGCAAATATCATACAATCCTTGCATCCCTGAGATGGATCCCACTTCAACATGATGTATGGTCTTTGTAATATATTGCTGGGTGCAGTTTGCCAATATTTTGTTGAGGATATTAGCATCTATGTTTATCAGTGATATTGACCTGTAGTTTTCTTTCTTTGTTGTGTCTTTATCTGGTTTTGGATTCCCATGATTCTGGTTTCATAAAAAGAGTTTAGGACTCTTCCATCTTCTCATATTTTTTTCATTCTCTGTGAAGGATAAGGGATAGCTCTTCCTTAAATGTTTTGTCAAATTCTCCTGTGAAACTGTCTGGTCTAGTGCTTTTGTGTGTTTGGAGTTTTTTGATTACTGCTTCAATTTTGTTGGCTGTTATTGTGTGTTCTGGGTTTCTGCTTCTGCTTCATTGAGTTTCAGAAGACTATGTTTTTCTGGAAATGTTTCCATTTCACCTAGGTTTTCAAATTTCTTGGCATATAGTTATTTGTAGTAATTTCTTACAATCCTTTGTATTTCTGTAGTATCAGTTGTAATCTTTCCTCTTTCATTTTTAATTGTGTTTATTTGGGTTCTCTTTTTTTTTTCCTGGTGTGTCTAAGATTTGTCAATTTTGTTTATCTTTTCAAAGAACCAGCTCCTGAATTTATTGATCCTTAGAATTGTTCTTTTATTCTCTATGTCATTTAATTCCACTCTGATCTTTGTTATTTCCTTCATTCTACTTGCTTTGGGTTGTCTTTCTTGTTGTCCTTCCAGTTCTTATAGATGTAGGATTAGGTTGTTTATTTGAAATGTTCCTATTTCTTTTAGGTAGGCCTGTATCACTATGAACTTCCCTCTTAGGACTGTCTTCACTGTGTTCCATAAGTTTTGAATTGTTGTGAGTTCATTTTCATTTGTTTACAGGAACTTTTTGTTTTTTTCCTTGATCTCATTCTTGACCCATTCATTGTTTAATAGCATGCTATTCAATCTCCATGAATTTGAGTGTTTTTGAGTATTTCCCTTGAGGTTGGTTTCTAGTTTCAGTCTTTTGTGGTTGAAGAACATGCTTGATATGATGATTTCAATTTTCTTGAATTTGTTGAGTCTTGTTTTGTGCCCTATCATGTGGTCTATCTTTGAGAAGAGAGCCAATATAAACAGAATCCAAAGAGTAGGAAGTTCAGGAAATCAAGAAGACTGCACCACTGAATCTTAGAGGTCTCATACCATAGAAGTTCACACAGCAAACTCAGGGAGTCTGAACAGATCAATTTTAGAAGCAGAGGCTAATACGAAGAGTCTCACAAACATGGGAAGATAAAGAAACCCCAAACAAAAGGAAAGGAGGAAGCTTCAGAAAGAATTCTAAATGAAGTAGAGGCAAGTCAATTATTAGATACTGTGTTCAAAGGAATGGTAATGAGGAAGCCCAATGAGCTCACTGACAATTACCAAAAACTACAGGGAAACTATGATGAACTCACTGCAAATTATATCAACATGGAAAAGGAATTACAAACCATCAAGAAGAGTCAAGAGGAAATGAAGAATACAATTTCTGAATTAAAGGACACGGTAGAAGGAACCAAAAGTAGGCTAGATGAAGCAGAGGATCAAATCAGCAAGTTAGATGACAAAGTAGAAAAAAAAAACTCCCAGAAAGAGCAAGAAAAGGAAAAAACACTTAAAAGGAATGAAGAGGGGTTAAGGGAACTGCAGGACAACATGAAACATAATAATATCCATATAATAGAGACACCAGAAGGAGAAGAAGAAGAGCGAGGGATAGAAAACCTGCTTGAAAAAATAGTGATGGAAAACTTCCCTAATTTGATGAGAGAAAAAAATCACACAAATCCAGGAAACACACAGAATCCCAATCAAGAGGAACCCAAAGAGGCCTACTTCAAGACACATCATAATTAAAATGGCAAAATTTCAAGGCAAAGAGAGACTCTTAAAGGCAGCAAGAGAGAAACAGGAAGTAACATACAAGGGAGCCCCAATAAGCCTAACAGCTGACTTCTGAGTGGAAACACTCCAAGCCAGAAGAGATTGGCAAGGAATATTCCAAGTAATGAAAAACAAAAGCCTGCAACCAAGAGTATTCTGTCCAGCAAGGCTTTAAATTAAAATGAAAGGCCAAATAAGGAGCTTCCCAGACAAAAGAAGGCTCAAAGAATACAGTCCCACCAAACCAGCACTGCAAGAGGTGCTAAAGGGACTGCTGTAAGAGAAGAAAGAAAAAGAGTGAGAGAGAGGAACACAGGTACAAATGGAGTAAAATGGAAATGAATAAGTATCTATCAATAATAACCCTATATTAATGAATTAAATGCTACAATCAAAAGACATAGGGTAGCTGAATGGATATGAAAATGTGATGTGCACACATGCTGCCTACAAGGGACTCACCTCAGAACAAAATACCTCACAGACTGAAAGTGAAGGGTTGGAAAAAAGTGTTCACAGCAAACAGGAAAAAAAAGGCCAGGGTAGCAATACTCATATCAAACAAAATAGACTTCAAAACAAGGGCCATAAAAAGAGACCCTTCATAATACTCAAGGGAAGAATCTATCAAGAGGACATAAACATTATAAACATATGCACCCAACATAGGAGCACCCAAATATATATGAAAAATCTTGGAGGACTTCAAGAAAGATATTGACAGCAACACAATTATAGTAGGGTATTTTAACACCCTGCTGTCAAAATGGATAGATTTTCCAAACAAAATATTAACAAAGATATTGCAGCATTGAACAATGTCCTAGATCAAATGGACTTAACTGATATATATATATAGAGAGAGAACCTTTCATTGCAAAGAAGCAAAATACAGATTCTTTTCTAGTTTAAATCATTTATTTAAAATTAAATAGTCATATGTGACCAGTGTCTATCATATTGAACAGTGCAGTTATGCATAGAGTGGGATTTAGTTTAATTTATATTTTCTTGCTTTTCACAAAGTTGATCATAGTTCATATTTTTAACGTGTTTTATTCATTACTTTAAATTATCTGATAAATTGTTTTGTATACTTTGATATTTTCTGTTATATTATTTGTCTATTTCATTGATTTTTAAGTACTGTCTCACCTATATGCTTATTTGTACTTGATGCTTATTAATAATCTACTGTATAGGCTACAAATATTTTGTTCCATGCTCTTATTTATTCACAAGTATGTTGCACACTGAGTACTATGATGAATTACACATTTTCTTTTTCATATGTCTGGGTAATAATGAGTTATATATATATAGATATATATACACTCTATTGTGTTTTATATATTTATTCTGTAGCTTGTTGCTTTACTTAACTATTAGTATTAATTTTTGGTGTTTTTATTAAAATTATTTTTTACTATCTAATTTTTAAGTTCTTTTATGTCTCCCTCTCACTCCTCTCCTTCTGGGACTCCTATTTCGTATATACCGGTATGCTTGAGGGTGTCCCATATGTGCCTTAGACCCTACTCATATTTTTAATTCTTTTTTTTGCTGTTCCTTAGACTGAATAAGCTCAAATGATCTATCTTAAATTTCATTTATTCTCTCTTCTGTTATTCCAAATCTTTTACTGAGTCCCCCTTGTAAGTTTTATATCATTTTTTGGAGTTAAATTAAAAGATTTCTGCTTAATTATTTTTTGTTTCTGTATATCATTATTGATATTCTCTGGTTGAGATTTTCTCATACTTACCTTTAATTTTTAAGATATGTATATATGCATTATCCATGGACACAGATAATAATGTGATGAAGGCCAGGGGGTGGAGGGGACTGGTTGAAGGGGGACAAAGCGAAAGAAATGGGAGATATCTGTAATGGTGTCAACAATAAAAAGTAAATAAATAAGTAAGTAAATAAATAAATGAATATCAATGATTGTTAAAGATACATACCCTGGGGATATAGCTATTTTCACCAAGCAAGTTCTAAATCAAGCCAAACAAAGGTTAATCCTGAGAATGGAGGTTTTCACAAAGCTTCCAGAAAGATTAAGTGATGACAATATACAAGATGGGATTTTGGAGGCATTTCAAGCCTCTTCTTTCCCCTCCATCGACTTCCATACTGGGGGTCTCATAGCTACCATGTTGGCACCTGTGAATCTGTTGGCTTTCAAGGCTATTATGGAGCTGGAAAGAGAAAAATGAGAACAAAGCAAGTTACAACATCATTAAGCTCACTTTTAAACCAAAATTCAAAGATTTTTCTAAAATAAAATTTATTTTGATTTTTAAAGTCTTTGGTTATTTTTGAGTTCCAAAAACCTTGATTTTGGTAATTTGCCAGTGTTTACTGCTTTTTTATGGAGAAGTGGTTTGGGGGGTTTACTTCACTAGTCTATAAGTGTTTCTTCTTCTACCCTTCATTATAAAGCAATTATAGAAGATTAGGAAATATAATAAATAATGAAAGAATGGATAATTGACAGTATTTAGATTCAACAAAATAAAATTCAAAGTGAAAGCATTAGTGTCAACAAGTGGACATCTACATGCAAAACCAAAAGAACTTAGACACAGACCTTACAGCCTTCATAAAAATTAACTTAAAGTATAACATGGACCTAAATGTAAAACACAAAACTATACAATTCCAAGAAGATGACGTTGGAGAAAACCTAGATGACCTTTGGTGGGATGATGGTATTTAGATAAAACACCAAAGACGTGATCTATGGAAGAAATTATTGATAAGTTGGACATAATTAAAATTAAAAATCTCTGCCCTATGAAAGATGATGTCAAAAAAAATCAGAAGACAAGCCACAGAGTGAGAGAAAATATTTGCAAAACACATATCTGGTAAATGACTACTATCCAAAATAAACAAATTCTTAAAAACACAACAATAAGAGAACAACCTGATTAAAAAAATGAGCAAACCCTCCACAAATACCTAACCAAAAAAGATATGTAAATAGAGAATATGTATCTGAAAAAATACTTCACACCATGTTGTCACAAAAATACAAATTAAAACAGCAAGATATTACCACATACCCATTAAAATGGCCAAAATCTTGAACACTGACAACACAAAATACTGAGAAGGTTGTAGTGCATCAGAAATACTCATCTGTTGCTGATAGGAATACAAAATGATACAGTCATTCTGGACTGCAATTTGGCAGTTTATTATAAAACTAAATATATTCTCACCATAAGGTCCAGCAATCATGCTCCTTGTTAATTACTCAAAGAAGCTGAAAACTTGTGTCCACACAAAAGCCTGTATACAGATGTTTGTAGCAGATTTATTCATAATTTCTGAAATGTGGAAACAACCAAGGTGCCCTTCCATAGGTAATAGATAAATAACATATGCTACATCCAGACAATAGAATGTTATTAAGTGCTAAAAAGAAATAAGCTATAAAACCATGAAAAGACATGGAAGAAATTTAAAGGCATGTTACTAAGGAATCCAATTTGAAAGGGCTGTATACTGTATCATTTAAATCATATGACATTCCAGAAAAGGAAAAACTATGGAGACAGTAAAAAGGTCATTGGTTGCCATAAGTTAGGGAAAAAGAGTGATAAATAGGTAGAGAGCACATAAGATTTTTAGGGAAGTGAAAATAGTCTACATAACAGTATAATAGTGGATACATTCTTTTATACATTTTCCCAAATCTTAGAAAATACAATCCCAAGAGTGAACTTGGATATAAACAATGGACTTAGGGTGACTATGAAGTGTCAGCAAAGGTACTTCAATTGTATCATGTGTACCACACTGGGGAGCTGGGGATGATGACAGTGGGAGTTATCTATGCATGTTTGGGGGCTGGAGTAGATGGAAACTCCCTTTGCTTCTCTAATGTGCTGTGAACCCAAAAGTACTCAAAAATAATCTTTAAATATGGAAAAAATTTTAATGGCTGGAATAAATACTTATCAAATATAAAGTAGTTATGGTCTTTGTGTTGTAAGCAGCATGCCTTTGAAATGTAATGATGTGGAGGGAGAAATAAACAAAGCCAAATGGTCAAGGCTTTAAGATACCACTCTCAGAAGTAATTATACATGGCCTAGAGTAAAAATTATACATATCCTGAAATAATAGTATCATACTATTATGTAGCATTGTAATAAAACTAGACTTCATAAGCCTTTATACTTGACAAAAAAAGGGTAACTTTAATTCTTTTTAAAGTCTCATGGGTGTTACAAAATCTCTACAGCTACAAAGAAAATTTCTAAAAATTCACTAAAGTAGAATTTCAATTCATAACATTTCTTACACACAATAGAATTCTAGTTTAGTAGGGAAATGACAGAAAAAGTAATAAAATAAATAAACCTATCTAATTTGCAATAAGCACCCTTCTAAATAACTTTTTAGGTTAAAAGAGAAAATCAAAACAGAAAAAAAAATAGAAGACTATGGCATTTTTGACTTTTAAGAAAGCTATCTTTTCAAATAATAGCTATTATTCTTTTTTGGATACATTATTTTCTTGACATTCTCTAAGAATACAAATTACAAATAAAATACTGTTCTCTATATCTCCTCTTTCTTATAAGTAGATTTTGACAGTATAAATTATAACATCCATAATTACATTTCCCAGAGGTGTCTACTTTTTCCAATTCTATTTCATGCTATTCTGGCAGATATCTCCTTAACTCTGAATAGAAAGTTATCTCTCTTTTTTTTTAATAGTTTTTGACATTATTTATTGTCTCCTCCCTTTGAAAGATCAGGATTTGCTCCCATTACTCTCTCTTCCTGCCTTTGTCATTTTTTACGCTTGATATTTTCTTTTTAACTCCTCTGTGGCTACCTTAGTAATTTTAAACAAAATTCCTCGGCCACTCTTTTTTATAACAATAACTGTGAGCAAGGATCTAAACTGCCCACTGTGCAATGGAAAGATATGACGGACCCTACCATTTCATTCTCTTCTCACCTCAAACTTCTATATAGATGCCTTCATTATCATATGTCAAAAGGACAATGTTACATTTAATTCATCTGTGCTGAGTCAAAAGTTTGATCAAAATGTTCAAAACAATAAACTGTAATTTGATTATGTTTTGTTCACTCCTGAGCCAAAGAACATACTAGAATTTACCTTTCCTTCTCAATGGGTCTAATACATAACCCCAGTGACTCTGAAATAATCAAATTCAAATAGATTCACTATTCTTAAATTATTTTGACAAATCAGAACTGGGTCACATTTTACTCTGCTCAGTATCAGGATCATTCTTTGTGCATACTTTAGTTTTTTCCTGAGATTTTTATATTTTTCTGTTGTTGTTATTAGCAAAATTATATATTTTTCTGTAACATGCCCTCAAAATTATCTAGGCTTCTAGAGATAAAGACCTTTGACTAAAATGTGTTATCTGATTGCATTTCTCTTTTTTGCTATTGATTTTTTTGCATATATTTGGTGGTCAATTTATTTACTATAAACAATTTGATTAATGTTGTTGCTGGTACAGAATTCTATTGTTTTTATGTATACCTCTTTAAGTTTTTTATTTTTTGTATTTCATTTATTTATTTATTTTAGAGAGAGAGGAAGGGAGGGAGAAAGAGAGGGTGAGAAACATCAGTATGAGGGAGAAACATTGATCAGTTGCCTCTGGTACACACCCTGGTGGGGAACTGCCTGCAACCCAGGCTTGTGCCCTGACCAGGAATCAAATGGACAACCTTTTACTTTGTGAGACGACACCCAACCAACTGAGCCACACTGGTCAGGATCTAAGCTTTTATTCTTGAAAGGGGAAAAAATGCAATCTCTGGGTGCATGAGAAAGCCACGTGAATTTGAAGGCTTTATTTTAGAAGACTCACGGGCAGTAGCGGTCAGGGACTGACCCTCACCACAAAAGAAAAAAAATTAAATAGACTTGTATTTGTGTTGGCTCCATTTGGAGACCACTTTCAAATAAATTTGATTTGGGGCCCACAACTACTGTGAATCCAAACCTCTACTGAGAAGAATGGCTCCTACATCCACTGAACCCTCTTTCTGTATATTGACTGGCTTCGAATTTCTTTGCTCAGTTTTTACTTTTGTGTGTCATTTAGGTGTGGTTCTTAAAAACATCTAATTATGTTCTTTGTCTTATGTTCTTATGTTATATGGGGAATTTATCTAATCAATATGTTTAAACTTTTTGCTGCCATTTTATGTTATATTTTCTTTATGTTTTTGAATGTCATTTATAATTTGAATATTGATAAGTTATTATAATTGGTGATTATATTGTGAATCTTCTGTTTAACGAATCCTCCTTTAAGTATTATATTAAATTAAATTTTGGAGTGGCAGCCTCAATAATTATTTGGAGTTAAGAGAACATTTTTCTGGAATATTTGTCAATCATTGTTTCTTGAATCCAAAATTTTCATCTTCTTTGGTTTCTAGTTATCTTTTTCTGATAATATGTCCTCAAGCCAAGTATATGGTGGCTGCCATCACTAACTAAACAAAAGCTATAGAAATATAGCGATGCCACTCTTACTTAAAATTCATGACTCCGAAATGTACATGGGCTCCTAATGCTGGATCTGTGCTTATGCTATATTTTCCCCTATTCTATTCACTCTTCTATTCCTCTAGATTTATTAAATCTAAGAAGGCATACACTATCTACATGGGGGTGTTTAAATTTCAATTTAACTAAAACTGAATAAAGTAAAAAAAAATCTTTCTTAGTTGTGTTAGCCACATTTCAAGTGCTCACTTGCCATATGGGGATAGTGGCCATGCTGCTGACATGAGTAATGATCCCACAAAGTTATGCGCACGCCTCAATCAATCCCTAGAACCTGTCACTGTGTTCCCTTAAAAACAAAAAGGAGCTTTGCAAATGTGATCAAGGCTGAGGACTTTGATATAGGGATAATATCCTGGATTTCTCAGTGGGCTGAATGTAATCACAAGGGGCGTCACAGTGTAAGTAGTAATGAGATATCAGAGTAGTGAGATATAAGAACTCAACAAGCTTTACTGGCTTTGAAGTTCCAGAAAGGTTTCTAGAAACCAAGAAAGAAATCCAGATGTTCTTTGGAAGCTAGAACAGGTGGATTCTCTTTTAGAACCTCCAGAAAGAAATATAACTCTTCCCACATCTTAATTTTAGTGTAGTGTAACCATGTTGGACTTCTGGCCTGAAGAACTGCAAGATACTAAATTTGTGTTATTTAAGTCACCAAGCTGGAGATCATTTGTTATGGTAGAAATATAAGACCAATATAGCTACTATATCATATAGTGCAGATATAGAATATCTACATCATTTCAGGAAGTCATGTTGGACATCAATGATTTATAAGATTTTAAATAGTTGAAGGTGTGGTAAATGGAATGCTTATTCAGTTTTTACAGTCTTCTCTTTTTTACATATGATCATTTTCTGGATGCTCTTCTCTAGTCTAATAACTTTTAATAGATAACTAGAAAAACCATTAATTCCCAGATGCATCTCCCCAGTTTGGATCCCTCTGCTGAACACCAGATGCATATGTGCATGCATGTGCAACAAGATTTGACACTTCCAATGGCATCTCAAACATATCCAAAACTGGATACCAAATTCCCTTCACTGTTCTCTTTGCCTACATCTCATCTTAATTCATGGGGATTATACTATTTTTAATTTCACATGGAAAACACTAGAGTACTTTCTGACTATTTCTCTCACAACACTCTTAGAACCTGTAGAAATCTGTTGACTCCACCTGCAAAGTATGTCTTGAATCTAATGACTTCTCAGCACTTTCATTGCTACCGACCTGTTCTAAGCTGCTATCATCTTTAGTCTAGACTATTGTCGTAGCCCACTCTACTAGCAAAGTTCTAGTGAAATAACAGAGCTTACTCTGGAGAGTTAATAGGAGCCAGTTAATTACAAAAATGTTAATCTGAAAGAACAAACAGAGGAGTTACAATAATCCAGATATTAGTTACTACACGGAGCTACTAACCTACCCCTAGAGGCAGTATTACTGGAAACTAAAAGTCAAGATCAGTCAACCGAAATGGCAACCAGAGTGACTGCCCAGCGTGAACAGGACATGGTGCACGTTCAGCAGCTGCTAGAGCAACGCTCCAAAGCACATGAGAGAGGGAGCAATACCTCATTCTCCATTTTTCCTGCCTCTATTTAAAACAGTGCTTCTCCTTAATCAAATTCAGCTTGAAAACTGTTAGCAAAGGGTCCTGGGAAAAATATTTTCAAGGATTAGACCTCTAATATATAGATCTGATTAGAAGAAGGAGAGGGAATAAATTTGGGAGAAAAAAGGACATTTCCTAATTTGTCTCTCAGCTTCCATTATACAACTTTCTATTCACTACCACCCCCCAACACACATAGTCTATTCCAACAGAGCAAGCAAAGTGATCCTTCTATAAATAAATCAAATCATTTAAGTCTTTTTCTCAACATCCTATAAATGTCTTCCCATATCTCAGAGTAAAAGTCAAACTCATTATAGCAGACCTAAAACATCAACATCTAATCTAATCTCTCCTTTTTATTTCCCTAACTCAATTTTTTCTAGCCACAGTGATCAGCTAGCTGTTCTAAAGGACACCAATAACCTGCGTAATTAGATCTTTCCAGCTGGAATTCTCTTTCCCTGCTGTTGGCTTAGCTTACTGCTATACCTACTTCAGGTCATGCTCAAATTCATGTTATCAGGCTAAAGAATGACCCTTGGGTGTCACAGCAATATGTTGGGGATAATTAAATACTGCATTGGAAAAAGAATGGAACTGGGAGACCTGTGTGGTACCCCCTGCTTTTACTGAAGCTGTTGATTCCTTCCTTAGGTTAAACTATGGTCATTTGATTCATCTCATAAAAACATTACACTATCAAAATAATAACTGTAAAAAGAAATGAAAATAAGAAATGAACATGTCATTTCATCAGAAATGAAAATAAAGATGACATTTTGAAACATTTCTGTTGTTGATGTTGTTTAATATAATTTATTTCATGGTTCAGTTGAGCACAGTATCCTGTTTGAACAAAACAATAATAGAGGAGAATGCAGTGGACTACTACATCAATTTGTTATCATACCAAAAACAAGTGTTATCTGAATGAATCATAAACTAGATAGATCTTCAACATAAGCTAACCTAGTAGAACACTCTTGATTGTCTGTATGTCTGTCTCTTTTCCTCTCTTTTAAAGAAAATATTTTATTAAATTCTGACTGAAGTATAGAGTTGCATGCTCTCCATTTCAGAAATATTTTTTTATTTTCCCTCAGTAAAACAGTAACAACAAAGCAACATGTACTTTAAGAGTAAAATCTGATAACAAAACAGAAATCGACAAGTAAGCACTTCTCCACTTCATATCACTCCATACCACATAAGTAATCATTACCTGAATGTGATATTAGCCAAGTTGCTGCCCTCAACCAAGATCAGTTTTTTTAGTATTAACTTGTAGTCCTCCTGGACAATCTCAAGTCTGGTAGTTAGCAAAAGGACCACAGTCTGCACCTTATGTATCCATGCCCTTCTCAAAGTGATTTTCAGCTCCTCCCACCAATGATGGAGGCTATTTCCTTAACTCTGTACAGACATACTTCATTTTATTGAGCTTCGCTTTATTGTGCTTTACAGATGTTGAATTTTCTCACAATTTGAAGGCAAGTCCCTTTACCAGCAAAAAAGATTCTGACTATCTTAATTACAATACTTACTTTGTTGCGGTGGTCTGGAAATGAACCTGCGACATCTCTGAAATATGCCTAGTTGGGTGGGCCTAGTGAAGAAAATGTGGGAGGACTGACACTGCCTTTTCCAATCCTAGATCTCAAGAGGCCTTGCATGTAACACTGTCTTTCAGAACTCTGTCATCATCATGTGAACAAGGGCAGGCTAGCCATAGAGGTGAGTGAAAGCCGTGTGAAGAGAAGAGCTTTCCCAGCTGAAGCAATCCTGAACCAACCAGCCCCCTACCGAGCCAGCAATGGGCCATTCACACATGACTAACCCAGAAAACCACCCAGCTGAGCCCAGGCCCCATTGTCAATTTGTAGATGTGTGTGCTAAATAAATAGTTTGTTTTAAACCACTATATTTGGGGTTAATTTTTACTAGGCAATTGTTATAGTGACTTTCTTGCTGGTAAATGAAAAAACAAAGCTACAGATTTCATCTTAAATTACAGTTGGGATTTAACAGCAAAAGCAGCAGTTCTTTTTTCAGTTCAATAAATTAGATAAAAGAACTGACTTTTTTTGTTCCCCCAGAACCCCCTCCCTAGACTACAATACTAGATGCAGGTGTCTGGCACCACTGCACTGAGTAGCAAGCAGCACAGGACATCCATTCCCTTAGAGCAGAGCTCCTATCAAAGCCAAACTGTGCTGCTAAAACTGCTCAGGTCCCTGGTAGAAAAACTCTACACTTATTCCGCATTACACTAATGTACTCTTTCATTTCCTACTTTCACTTAATTGACTTGCCTCTCTTGTGAAAAAAGGAGGCTAAAATTCTCAGGTGTAATGTACCACACAAGCTGAAGAAAGAATTCATAAATATAACTGGAATATAACTGGTTTTGTGGCTACAACTTTGGGAGGGTAGGAGATAGCTACCTGATACATTCTGAGAACACACGGACTGTGAGAATTCAAACTTCAGCAAGAAGAACAAGTACAAAGCACAAAAAATAAATAATGAAATAAGATGTTGAAAAGCAGAATTAACAATCTTCATGTGAAAGAATTTTCGTGTGCAAAAACTTTTTGCCACATACTTCCTCAAGTTTAATGGATTATCCTTCGCTTTAGTAAATGCTCACAAATCCACCACTTGGCATTTCCCCCAGGCTCTTTTCTGTTTCTGGCCTATTAAACATTAGATTTTCATTTTAAGTGCTGATTTATTTTTTCTTAAGGAGAGCCTTCTGGTGTCCTTTAATTAATTTTTGATGGTGAAATTATTTCTCTGATTATAATTCCATTTGAACAAACCAACAAAAGCAAATGTTTTTAAAAACTTTAAACAAGCCCCACCCACTGACTTCTACCCACTGATTTATAGATCATTGTCATCTGACTACTCCTGGTTTGAAAAACAATTGACTTTCTCTACTAAGATAAAAACCCATTTTGTAATATAAAATATCAAAATTGATGATTAAACTGAAGGAAAATAAAGTACATATATCTATACATGCATACATATACACATACATACAAATGTGTATGTATAATGCTCCTGCCCCAACTTTGGACACTCTGTGGTCTATGTGTGATCATAAACAACCAAACTGACCAAAGTTGAATCAAAATGTGAAACTAATTTCTTGAAAAAAAATTCCAAAAGGAGGTGGGAAGTTATTTCCTTCATAGAGACAGTAAGTTATATTTAAAACAGCGTAACTTTAAAATAATATTTCAATAAGCTGTACAGACCTAGCTACCACAAATGCAGCCATTAATTTGTCCATTGTTTCAGATCTGCCCACATTCCCTGTCTCTGCCTAGCATTTTCTATTCTCACTGTAAAAATGATCTATCCTGTAAGTTTTCTCAGTTCTTACTACCTATTGTTGCTGATCAACACTTATCAAACATAAATAAATAAATAAACCTTAAGCTTAACAAAGAACACACAGAATCATTGTCTTTACTGTTTCAACTTCTAAAATTGGGATCAGAGTTGAATAAACCAATATAAACTTGTAGGCTAGCTCATTCACTGTCTTAAAGCCTTTTATTCAAAGCATACTTAATTTTCAGAAATAGATATCCTTGGCTTTGTGACTTACCATTCTGTAGGTCACATTACTTTGTTAGAAACCTGGTCAAAAGAAAATAATCCAAAATTGGAGAAAAATAACAGTAAAGCCAAGTGTTATGAAACAAATGTCTATTTGTTAAGCACAATTATAGGTTCTCTCAGTTGAATTGCTTTAATCTCAAGAGCTGCTGGATGTTTCTCAGATAACAGTCACCCCAGCTTAGGTCTTACCATGGGTTATCACCCTTAGACACTTAAGACCACTTGTATATAATTGTGTAAAGTGGTAAAACTTTCCTCATAAACCCATAATATTATCTCTCACATATGCCTTTCTAATTTTATAGTATACTAAATTGGATTTGCCTTTTAAATCAGGTTAGTTCAAAATAAGAAATTGAATCAGAGACTTAAAAACTTAGAATCTTAAATGTCAGTTGGTAAACATCGAACCAATCTGTGTTATTCAGGAGGATGGAAGTCTGAGATCAGGATGCCGATGGTTGGCTTCTAGTGATGACACTCTTTTGGGTAGCAGATGACTGACTTAATGGATGAAGTAGACAGCATGCAAGAAAAGATAGGCCATAAAAGCAGAGAGATGGAAATTCTAAGAAAGAACCAATAAGAAATGCTAGACACCCAAAGAACCATAAAAAATAATGTCTTTTTTTACATTTTCATAATTATATATTTTTTAAATTTTTACTGTTTATGCTGTTAGTATTGTTCCCACTTTTTCTTTCTTTTCCCACCTCCTTCCAGCCTCCCCTCCCCCATCCCCAAGTCAGTCCCCATACTGTTTTCCATATCCATGGGGTATGCATAAATGCACTTTGGTTAATCCCCTCACCATCTTTACCCATCCCGCATTCTTTCTGGCAAGTGTCAGTCTGTTTATGTATCTAAGCTTCTGTTACTATTTTGTTTGTTAGTTTATTGTTTTCATTAGATCCCACACATAAGTGAGACAGTGAGATCCTGTGGTATTTTTCTTTCACTGACTGGCTTAATTCACTTAGCATAATTTTCTCCAGGTCCATCCATGCTATTTCAAAATAGGAGAGCTTCTTTATTTTTTCTGCTGTGTAGTATTCCACAGCTTTTTTATCCACTTATCTACTGATGGGCACTTAGGCTGTTTCCAAATCTTGGCTATTATAAATAGTACTGCTGTAAACACAGGCATGTGTACATATTTTGTTAAGGAGATAATTAGGTTAATGAAAATCATAAGATATGTCAGTACATGTGTACAGAAGAAAGGACATCTAGAAATGTACAGTGAGAAAGCTCACTGTACAGAGGGAAAGCTACAATCTACAAGCCAAAACGGAGGTCTCGCCAGAAACCAAACCTGTAGACACCTTATAATTGGGCTTCCAGTTTTCAGAACTGTGAAAAAATAAATGTTTAAGCTATCCAGTCTGTGGTATTTTTTTAAAGATTTTATTTATTTACTTTTAGAGAGAGAGTAAGGGAGGGAGAAAGAGAGAGAAACAGCAATGAGAGTTGCTTCTCACATGGCCCCCACTGGGGACCTGGCCCACAAACCAGGCATGTGTCCTGACTGGGAATCGAACTGATGATCATTTAGTTCATAGCCCATGCTCAATCCACTGAGTTATACCAGCCAGGGCAGTCTGTGGTATTTTTTATGGCAGCCTGATATGATTAATACAACCCCCTAAAATCTCATGTTAGTGTAATTATGCATAAATATTCAAAAAGTAACACATTAAATAAAAGCCATTTGATGAAACTCAGAATTAGTCAAAAAAGTCACTAATAATATGGCTACTTCTACTTGTTCTTCTCCTCCACCTCTACCCCTCCTTTCCTATTTCATTTTATTATTGTTGTTGTTATCAGTATTAGTAATATATAGTGCTACGAACCTTGATGGCTATCATATTAACCCTGTAGTCCCCCCTCAAGGTTTTAGAAATGTAAAAATACGGGAACTAATTTTGTAGGCAATCTACTATGTACTCTCATATTTTTTTGATATATGATATATTGTTATCAAATTCTGAATTTTCATGCCTATTTTAACTATAGGAAAAATAAACTGCCCAAGGTTATAAGCTTAGTATTTGGGAAAGCTTAAAATCTACATACTTATAGCTTTTTGCAGATCCTGTGGCCTGTTCACTGCTATTATGCCTCAGGTGCACCATTTGCCAGAGTATTTCCAAATTCCTGTGTTTTACCTGAGCTGTCAGCCCATTTAGTTGGAAAGTAGCATTAATGGGTCCCAGTGCAGTGGTCCGATTTTTGTTAGCTTTATTGTCCCAGTGCAGTGGTCTGATTTTTATTAGCTTAATTATCCTACATAACTACAATCTTTCCAGAAAACTATCCAACTGTTTTTTATATTTTTAAACAAAATAACCAGAAAGTCCAAATACCAACTAGCTATATTTCTGAAAGAATATTTAAGTTCACAAATTAGATATCATTTTACTTTTAAATATGTAGGTATTCTTGTGTCGAAACTGCCATGTAAAGAAAAAATAGTCTACCTAGTGTTTTCTTAAATATAAAATAATCAATCTTAAAAATAATCAAAATTTTATTGAAAACTACAGAATTTTGCCTAATATTCATTTTTGCATATTTTTAACACTGCTAAGTTATCTATTTTTCTGAAATGATTTGAATTTTTTCTAAAAATAGTAGTTGATATTTTTAAAATTTTATTACTACCAAAGAATATAAAAAAGAAAAAATTTTTTCTTCTTCATAACAAAAATGTTTCACTTTACATTGTTAGATTGTAACTAGGAAAAGCAAAAATAAATCAATTGCTTCTTCTATTCTAAAAATAAGTAATGATCAAGTTAAAGAGAAAATGTACAATATCTGGTTTTTGTAGTGTATTTGAATTTGTTTAGAGAAAAATTAATGAGCTTTATAAATATAATTTTATGTAAAATACTTAAACATTTAGCTATTCATGTTGAAATAATGATTGATCATACATTCAAAGCTATAAATGATATCTGGACTATATAAGATTTTGGAATTTTGTGTGTGTGTGTGAAATATGAAGTTTCAATTCTAGAATAATTTTAATGATAATGAATGCCTGTCTAATATAATGTAACAATTACTTTTTGGACATCCCTTTAGGTATTTTTTAAAATTTATTTTTGGATCTTTCCCCCATTATTGTTATTCCTGTCCTTCTAGGGTTGTTTTGGGATAGGCAAGGTCATGAAAGGCATCAGTTGCTTTTCTTAGTTACAAACTAATTGAAGGCATGCCATGTCCTTGCACTTGATTACAGCACTTCAGCAATACATAAAGAGAAGATGGAAGTACTATGGACAATGGAGAAAAAGCCTAGTCTTGGCCAAATAAATATAAACCCAATGTAGAAACTAAAATTAGATGATATGTAGATAATCTATTCAACTGTTTTGATCTTAAGACCAATGTTCATTGAAAATATTTAGATTTATTCAAAAATGTTATCATCCTGTTATAGCAGACACCACATTCCCACATGAGTCTAAATAGGTCACTTGGCAAGATCTGGGGCACAAATGCAGTTACAATGAATTTTCAGGAGATGTACTGAAAGCTATATACAACAGGATGAGGTGGTTTCATTCACTCTCTGTGTTGAGCCTTCTGAAAGCAGGCTATGTGCCCATGGGGCAAGGACTTCAGAATGCTGCTATAATACTCAGCCATGTCAAGCTAGCACTTAAACCAATCCAGGTCAATAATCACAGTGAATACAGCCTTTTGAAAATATTTCCGGGTCAAGCAACTACAAAAAGCCAAGTGTCAAACAATAATCCCTTAGAACTGTGCTTAAAAACTGGCTGTCAGTGAGGTTTTTAAATTGCCCAAGTAATGACTCCAAGAGAACTGAGAGGAAAAGCTTTTACAAATAGTACTTCAGAACTAATGAGAATTATTTACATCTTTTCAGGATGACAACATATTGATTTTGATTAGGTAAAAAAAAGTGGTTTTAATAGTTGTATATTAAGTCTTCAATTTTTTAAAATTTATTGGGGTGGCATGATAAATAAAATTATATAGGCCTCTGGTGTACAATTCTATAGCATACCATCTGTATCTCATATCGTGCGTTCACCACCCCAAGTCAAGTGTCCTTGAAATAAAGTTTCTACCTCCCATTACAGAAGCCTTATTGATAAAGTTTATTCTGGCAGCTTCAACCTGAGTCTCAGCTTCTCACCTTCCTTCCTGAACAGCATGAGCTTCAGCACACACTCCAGCTTCTCCACAAGGTACTGGATCCTGGGCTCTATGCAGTCACCCAGCTACCAGTCTGGCCAGCCAGCCAGCAGTGCGGCCAGCATCTATGCAGGTGTCAGGGGTCTTAGGCATCTGGATCTCCATGCCCCACTCCACAAGTGTGCAGGGCAGCTGGGGATCTGGAGACCTGGCTTCAGGGATGGCTGGGGGTCTGGTGGGCATAGGGGGCATCCAGAGCAAGAAGGAGACTATGCAATGCCAGAATGACCACCTGGCCTCCTACCTGGAGAGGGTGAGAAGCCTGGAGGCTGATAATCAGAGACTAGAGATCAAATTTGGGAACTTAGAGAAGAAAGGACCCCAGGTCAGAGACTGGGGGAATTATTTCAAGACCATTGAGGACCTGAGGGCTCAAATCTTTGCAAATTCTGTGGACAATGCCTGCGTCATTCTGCAGATTGACAATGCCTGTCTTGCTGCTGATGACTTCAGACTCAAGTATGAGAAGGAGCTGGCCATACACCAGTCTGTGGAGAATGACATCAATCGGATCCAAAAGGTCATTGATGACACCAATATCACTCGGCTGCAGCTGGAGACAGAGATCGAGGCTCTCGAGGAGGAGCTGCTCTTCATGAAGAAGAACTACACCACAAAGAAGAAGTAAATGGTCTACAAAACCAGATTGCTAGTTCTGGGTTGACCATGGAGTTGGATGCCCCCAAATCTCAGGACCTCAGCAAAATCATTGCAGACATCCAGGCCCAGTATGACAAACTGCCTTGGAAGAACTGAGAGGAGCCGGACAATTACTGATCCCATCAGACTGAAGAGAGCACCACAGTGGTCACCTCACAGACCACTGAGGTAGGGACAGGACACTCATGAAGCTGAGACATATGGTCCAGTCATTGGAGATCAACCTAGACTCAATGCAGAATCTGAAGTTCAGTTTGGAGAACAGCCTGAGGGAGGTGGAGATGCGCTATGCCATGCAGATGGAGCAGCTTAATGGGATCTTGCTGCACCTGGAGTCAGAGCTGGCCCAGACCCAGGAAGGGGAGCAGCACCAGGCCCAGGAGTATGAGGCCCTGCTGAATATCAAGGTCAAGCTGGAGGCTGAGATTGCCACCTACCGCAGCTTATTGGAAGAAGGGGAGGACTTCAATTTTGTTGATGCCCTAAATAAGAGCCCCTCCTTACAAACCATCCAAAAGACAACAACTCGCAGGATTATGGATGGCAAATGGGTGTCTGAGGACAATGACACCGAAGTTTTGAGGCATTAAAGGAAGCAGAGTGGGGCATCCCATGGCAGGGCAGAAGGCCAATGAAAAGTTCACTGAAAGATTAAAAAATAAAAAAAAATAAAGTTTATTCTACAACTTTGTAGTTTATTTAATATTTTTTAAAATATTAAATGTAAACAAGAATAGCACATAGTAAACAAATGAAAATGAATAAAACATTCAAATGATATACATTGGCCTCAGGATATACATGTGTGTGTCTCTGTGTGTGTCTGTTATCAATCACGTAAGTATTTTCAAGCCCCTAGTGTTATGTCAAGAAATGCTACTAATCTAAGAAATTTTGGTTAATTCTGTCTTGCAGCAGTGTCATCCAATTCCCATGGTGATTTGGGGGACTATTGCCAAAAGATGGACATAATTTAGGGATGCATCACAGTTTGGTTTGGGCCTCTGCATTTGGCCAAAATCTAATATTTGGATTCATATTTGGTCTTACCCTTTGGAAGTAAAAATGCCTGCAGTAACATCACTTCTGGTATAATCAACATGTGTGTAAGCAATGCAATCAGATAAAATACCATCATATATAAGCAAATAAAATCAATGATATGTACAAAGACCAAGAATATAAAGCCTGTCTGGAAAAAAAGTCCAGCCATTATTAATATAACAAGAATGGTTTGTGTGACATCAATGTAACCTGGAAGCTAAGGAAAGTGGACTGGAATGTGCGTGCATGAACAATGATGACTTCACTGTACTAGTCAAGGGGGTGGTGGACACCATTGAGTGAGCATGTGTACTGAGTGGCCGTTACATTCAAAATAACTGAGCAAGTAGAACAATGAATCCACATCAAATCTTGTGTTAAGTTTGGACATTACTCTGTGGGAAACTATTCAGATGATTCAGAAGGCCATAGCTATGGGCAACTGGTGATTGGCAGTTTCATCATGACAACGTGCCCTCTCATACAACTTATCTAACACAGAGTTTTTGGTGAAACATCAAATCACCCAGGTGGCTCAGGCCCCCTACAATCCAGATTTGGCGTCCTGTGACTTTTGCCTTTTCTCAAGACTAAAATCACCTTTGAAAGGGAAGAGATTTCAGACTGTTGAGATTCAGGAAAATAAGATAGGGCAGCTGATGGCAATTGGGAGAAAGGTGTGAAGTCCCAAGGTGCCTACTGAGGCATCATTGTCCTATGTACAATGTTTCTTATATCTTGGATCTTCTTCAATAAATGTTTCTATTTTTAATATTATATGGTTGGATAACTTCTGGACATACCATATATACTTCAGATTTATTGTTAATGTCTCATTATTCACTTGCACATATAGGTAATTAAGTGAAAATATTTTCACAATAAAATTTTATAAGTAAATTTGAAGTATATGTACATATACATATTATTGCAGTAGTAAAACTGAATAAAAATTAAATAGTTGTGAAAGTTCTCAATTATATTTACATAAACCCTATTAAGAACTTTTAAATAGTAAAATAAATTGACCTTTATGAATGTTAACATAAAATATATTACATAGACAAATTTTAGAAAGAGCATTTTGTTCTTTTGGAGCTATAAAAGTGTTATAAATAATTTCAATACTAATAAATCAAAAATAAAGACTAGGTCATAATATGTTTCTATTTTTGTGGAATTGTTTGGGGCCTAGGATGTACAACATTACATAAAACTACCTGTAAACACTCTATTTAGTGTTTAATTATTTAATTCTTATTTTAGGTCTTAAATTTTTCAATAAAATGGACTATTTGCCTAATCCCTTCACCTTTTTCACCTAGTCTCCCAACCCCCTCCCCTCCGTCAGCTGTCAAGACTGATTCTTTGTATCCATGAGTCTGTTTCTGTTTTGTTTGTTAGTTTATTTTATTAGATTCCACATATAAGTGAAATCATGTGGCACTTGCCTTTCTCTGACTGCCTTATTTTACTTAGCACAATACTCTCCAGGTCCATCCATGCTGTCACAAAGGGTAATATTTCCTTCTTTTTTACAACCAAGTAGTATTCCATTCTGTAAATGCACCACAGCTTTTTTATCCACTCATCTACTGGTGGGTGCTTGAGCTGCTTCCAAATCTTAGCTATTATAAAAAACGCTGCAATGAACATAGGGGTGCATATATTCTTCTGAATTAGTGTTTGGGATTTCTTCAGATATATTCCCAGAAGTGTAGGGATTAAGGGGAAAAAAAAAGCCCTCATAGGCACAGACAACGGTTTGGTGATTACCAGAGTAAAAGGGGAGTTGGGGCAGGTAGAAGAGGGAAAAGGGGGGATAAATGGTGATGGGAGGAGACTTGACTTGGGGTGGTGAACACACAATACAATACACAGATGATGTATTGTAGAATCGTATACCTCAAACCTATATAATTTTATTAAGCAGTATCACCCCATAAATTCAATAAATAAATTAAAAATTATATATTTAAAATAAAGTTCATTATTTTTGCCTCCTGGCCAAACAAAAAAAGGCCTATTTGGTAACTTTTTAGTCTTAGAAAAGGTCATTTAACAGATGGATATCAGCTTTGCTTCCTTTGTTCATTACCTGTGATAGGCAGCAACAATATCAGGAGCAGAAGCCTAAGCAGAATAAGCCAAAAGATACCTCATTGCAGCGTAGTACTCCAAATGCTCAGTATAGTGACTAACGCAATAAACTTGCATGCCATAGTGCTGACATTATTGCTCCCGCACTCAAAAGCCAAACAATAAGTTATTAAAATAATTGATTTATTAATTAAAATTTCAGAATTATTTCTTTGATTCTAGATGTTAATTCTAGAATATGATAATCTACTTTGATCACATACCAATTTTTGACACTTAGACATTTGACATTTTTGTTAATTTGTATGCAACATATATATGTATATATCAGTTTGTATACACATGCACATATACTCACACATATATATGACTATATGACTATATGTGTACATGTGACTATACACACACACAACTATCTTTAGGAAACTTAATTTTAACCATGAAGAAAGTATTTAAAAACTTAAAAAATTCAGAAGAATTTTAAAATATAAAACACATTTCTGTATTCCTATGGGAGTATAGTATATAATTTCAGTATCCGTCTCTGAATGTACAATTCACATGTACACAGTCCTGCACACACACTAACACAACACACACAACACACATTCATTATCCTTGGGTTATATAGACAAACATTTTTAAATATTAGGAGATACTTTTTTAAATCCTTTAGGACAATTTTCTTCTTTGTAAATAATTCTTTGCATTGTTAAAAAATAATTTTATATGGAACAACCTGCAGACTGGGACAGAATTTGAGCCTTGGGCTCTAATCTTGATCCAAACTGTTTCTACATTTCTTTAAGTATCTGATAATTTCTCTTGTTTTCTCTTAGTGTTCAATAAAACACCTGAAAACTCCAATACATTCAGTTTTGTGATGCACATACAAAATAAGCATTGTCATCCTTGCTTAGATGAGAGGGGAGCACTGCACGGCGGCATCCAGCCTCATGACCGCTGCTGTATTCTAAGTGGCAGCCTTCTGGAGAAAACAGAGAAATGAACTGGCAATCTCATAGGTCTGCGTTATTATACCCTTCCCCACCTAGAGAGCCTTTATTTCCTACTAGCTGCTAAAACCTGAAAGATTCTGCATTTATTAGTGGAAATAATTCATTTAAAACTATATTAAATCAGGCAGGAAATATTTTTCCCCTCTCTTGGTTTTATTTGTTTGAGGAAGTCATATTATCTATTGATTTACCTTAAACTACTAATTGAAAGAAAACAACAAATCTTTTTTTTTTATTTTCTCCAGTTTCTCAGTTCTATCTTTTCCTAATAAGCTACTTGGAATTTTGGAACCAAGGGTAAAAAATTATATTAATTCTTTTTAAATGCAATTTTTAAAGATTAGCCCAATCTTCTAATCTCTCTCTATGTCATTTCACCGTGCTCATTTCTCCAGTGTATTTTTGTCACATCAACAATCTTATCTGCATTGCAATAAGTACCTATGCTAATTCTTCATTCAAAGAAGTAATAAAATGACAACAGATTGGGAGCAATCCATTAATAGCTTCTAAGTGTGATGAGACAAGCATTATCTAATCCCCTTAATTACATTAACATCTAGCCTGTATTTATTGGTATTAACCCTAAGGATCTTGAGATACCTTGTCAAATATCTCTTCTATTGCGGCTACACAGGAGAAACAAGAAAATTCAGTATCATCTCAGACCTTTACTGTTTAGTTGAGTAGCATTTCCTACAAATACTAGAGTAATTTTATAATTTCTGTTATAAAATTTATTTCTTACTTCCATTATAGTTTTGTGATTTAGTTCAGAAAACACCCATATACCTATGCAATACCCACATAAATAAGTGTGTATTTTTTATGACAAAAAGTTTTCTATTGATCTATTTAAGGGAACTGGTTTTCTAATGGTAAAAAATTGGATTCTGTTGTAGGTAAATCAAATCTTCATTGGCTATAAGATCTTATCAAAGTTATTTAAATTTTCTGGGCTTTAGTTTCTTCATCTTTAAGTAAGGGATTAAATAAAATTAAATACTTCTTAAAAGAGTCTGGCAAAATCCTCATAGATTTTCAGCAAAGATAGACTTCCTTACCAAAGTTGTTAGAAATATCTTGATAATACAAGATGTCCTCCTTAGTTAAAGATGGGCTCCTTTTCTGACTATTAAATGGAATCAACATTAATTCTAAGTATTATATAAACAGGGACTAAAGTGAAATAGATATATTTATTAATGGATTGGTAGAAATTTCTATTTTAAGTTTAGCATAACACAAAGTAACAATCAAAATAGTGTTATACAGTTAAAAACAAATTAAATGTCTGCCATATATTTTACCCTCTGTTAATATGGGAAACAGGAAAGGAAATTCAAGTGTAAGATTTCAAGGATGGTCCTTTCTAAAGAGCAGACTGCAATCCAGTAAAGAGAACTTACACAAAGCAAATCATTACAATTCAGTATGCGGAGTTCTTCAAAAGCAGGTATTTGGGAAGCAATAAAAATGGCCCAGTTAACTATCCCAGGAATAGTCAGAGAAGAAGTCAGAGAAGAGGAGACATGTTTGCTCCTTTGTATATGAGTTTTAAAGGGAACAGCATTTCTTGCTTAGGATATGGTAAAGAATTGCATGTGCTGAAACATATGATTGAGTTGGACTCTCCGAAAAGGTAAGCTCATCATGTACTGACATTTGTAAACTTTCTATAACATGCTTAGAACATTGAATTTTTTTCTATAGGTGCTGCTGACTTAAGTAGAAGAGACATTCAACAACTATTAAAGAGAAATAATGTACTGGACTTAGGAAATAATTATTTTTGAATAATGAAAGGGAAACAGGTCACTATGAATTTAAATTTATATCTTGGGTGACTAAGCAGATAGTAGCAAAATAAGTACAATTAAAGCATGGAAGAGTAGCAATGTGAAGGATACATGAACTTGAGCTATTCAAGAATATTACACACAGTGTAATATTACATATAGTGTAATATGCAGCAGCCATTTGTCAGTGAAGTTCTGGTGCTCATAACAGACTACTTACAGGTGTGAATTTTATATGTAGTGGTATCATTTATCATTTTATTATCATTATATATGTCATTTATGTTTATTGTAGAAAGCAAATGTATAAAATAGAATATAAATTTTCTTTTAATCCTATCTTATTAATAGTTACAGGGACAATTTTGGCATATAGCCTTCCAAAATTTGGTTTATAATGTTTATTCTTTTTTCACTTAACTTTATACCATAATCATATTTTCATATCCCTACATATTAATTTTAAAATAGTTAAATGCTGTACTGTATAATATAGCCAAATCTAATAATTATTTAGTTTCACAGTATTAGACATTTTAGATGTGCCAATTTGTTATAGTAAGATATTATTTTTAACTATGTTTTCCAGAAATATATGTACACATCCATGATTTTCTCCAACTAACTACATTCCTAGATATGGAATTAATTCAACAGATTTATGAAAATTTAAGGACATTGGTGGAGGCTTTCAAATAGCCCTCCAGAAAGTTGGTCCTATTTTGCATTTACCTTTTCAAGCAATGTGTGAGAAAATCCATTTTATTAAATTTAAGTAATTGTGAAGTTAAACTTCTGATTCCCTATGACTCTATTTTTTAAGTAAAATGGTTTTGACTAATACTGGAAAGGAAATGAATGCATTGCCATGCATCAATAGCCTTTATCTTTATAATTATCTTAACCCTAAAAAAAGATTTCTTTTGGAACCTTGAGTAAATCCTTTTGAGCCAAGAGAAACATTAATACAATTTGAAGGTTCAAACCCAAATTAGAGATATTTCGTGGTTTGCTGTCTGGGTGTGAGTCAGTGAGAGAGTAAGAAAGAGAAGGTATACATGAATATGAAATATACCATTAATCAGAATATTAGCCCACACAACTAAATAAAAAGATAAACGTATAAGATATATTTTTTATTCTCACCCAAGGATAATTTTTTCATTGCTTTTAGAAAGAGGGGGAGGGGAGAGAGAGAGAAACATCAACATGAGAGAGAAACACTATCGGCTGACTCTCACAGGCACCCCGACCAGGAAATGGGAACCTTCTAACTTTTGGCTTATGGGATGATGCTCCAACCACCTGAGCCACACTAGCCAGGGCAATATTGTTAATAATTTTATTGTACTTTATTTTATTTTTAAAAGAAATATTTAAACTTGCTGCGTAGGCAAAAGTTGAGAAGACAAAGTTTTTAATGATAAAAAGAATTTTCATAATAACACCTGAATAAAATAAATTAGGAAGTGTCAACAATAAGAAAAATAGTGCCAATAATTTGTTTGAAAAAGAAGCAAAAGGAAAACATCAAATAAAATAGATTAGGAAATAAGACTGATAAATCTGATATCTGAATTTAAAGATTTTTAAAAATGTTATACTAAGCAACTATAAGTAGAAAATTTTGTACAATAAAATCAATTTATTTTACTACATTTCTCTGTATACTGTCTGCCTTTAATAAATTATTTTTTGAAAGTTTGTAAATTCTGTTATCCAAATTTTAGACATCTACTTAACTCTCTTGTATTTGTAATGGAAATTTATTTTAAAATTACAAGAATGCAAATCTCCTGTTATTAGTCTCTAGTATGTTTCAAATCCCAGGGAAATGCTGATCACTTGTACAAATTAGAGAAATTATAAGCAGACATTAAAAGAGAGTTATGTACATGCCTGCAGTACTGCATTGTCATTTATTTATTTCTTTTGAGACTTCTAACTTGTTAGGAGTTGTGAGGGGTTTTTTTTTTAGATGCCAGCTTCACTTTCTATTTAGAACTAATGTCTTACCATATTTGTTTTCATTCAATGCACCAAAGTAAACACTGAGCAAGAAACAGGATTTATTTCTTTATTGCCTTCATGTCACTTTTTAAAACTTATATCTTTAAAGTAAAAAAGGAAATCTAATTGGTCACTGAGTATGAACTAAAAGATTTTAAAACAATCCAAAAGTTCAGTAAATTAGAGTATGATAGAACAAGTCATAGTCCATATAAATATATATAATATATATATTATATATATACACATGTGTATGTATAGATAGATATACACAAACATATATACACATACACACACACAGAGGGTTTAGCCGAATTGCCCATATTTAATAATAGTGAATATGAGGCTTGAATCTGAGTATTTTTTTAACCCCAAAGCGCATGTAATAGCCATGAAATGAGGACAGAATTAGCTCACTGGTGTCTGAGTAACTAGACTGAGAATAGGGTTGATCCTAAATGAAACAAGAGGGGTGCCAGGAAGCAAGCATCTTCCCCAGTCACCCAGCCCCTGACCATGTGGAGAAAAACACAGCGAGGATCAGAGGCCCAGTCAAAGTGACCAGAGCACTTTCTTATGAAATTCCTGTTTAGCTTGACTATCTGGTATTTGACTCCACCGCCAATTCTGACCAGTCTGATGTGCTTCTGCTCTGCTTTTGTACCTGACTCAGGCTTTCTTTCATCCTCATCAGTTACATTCCACCCCTCTTCTCTGGCACATCTTGAATCACCTGGATAATACTGACTCCTAGTGCAGTTCACAGGGTTTTAGAAATTTGAATTATCTTATAATATTCCTATTTTTTAATAACTAATTTCCTGAAAATGAGAATTCAGTTTCTGTTTCTTTCCACTGCAGTGATACTCTCCCTAAGTACTGTTGTCTAAATCGGGATTCCTGGGAGTGGAGATAAAGCAACTGAGGAGCCCTATTCTGGCCTCTGATGAACAAAAGAACAGGTTCCTTTTAGAACTGTGCTTTAATGTTTCAATTACCATGTACAATTTTACTCTCATGTTGGGTTTTTCCCCCAGAAATCAAAAAATTAGGCGAAATTAAAATTGGCAAATATCTCTATGATGATCCATGGAGAAGCATAATGTAGTGTAGGAATCAAAAGATCTAGTTTTTAATTTTGCTTCAGATCAATCTTGACTAAGACACTCAACTTATGTAAATTGTTAATGTCATTTGAGAAATGCTGGAGATAAGTGATCCCTAAAGTCTTTAAAATCATAATATTATATAACAGCATAAATCTAACTAGCAAAGTGGGAATCTAAAGAGTAGAAGTGTAAAGGAGTCAGCTGACTAACTAATCCTCCAGTAAAAAAAGTAAGTGTACCAAGTTAGTATTATGTGTTAGTATACTTATAATTAGATCAATTTTATTTTATTTAGCCCTGAAGTTTCAACTTGACATTTTAAATTGTTTTTGTAATCTCAATAATTAAGAATGGAAAATGTTAAGAAATGCCAACAAAGCTCTCAATGCTTTAGGTGGTTATAGCAGAAAAACCTACTAACAGAAAATGTTTCAAGGATTCTTGAACCTGAGTCCCAAGGCACTGTAGAACACATGTGATCCCAATTATAAGTTTAAATTTAAGCAGTTTAAGATGAACTTTTTATTGATAGAAATATAAATTTTATTACACAAAATAAAATTATTTTAATTGAAATAAAAATTACCATAAAATATTCAGTAAATGACAAACAAGTATGTTTTGCAATACATATGGTAAATAATTTAAAAGACAACACTAAGCAAATATATAAAATGCTAGCATAAAATACATAGTATGTTAAAATTGATGAATATATTATATGTTTGAGGTAATTGAAGAAATGAAATATTTGAAGAAAAACACCACATTTTACTTTTCAGTTTGAAAAAGTTTTAAAAGCCTGGTAATATTAGGTCAAAACAAGACTGTGAGAAAACTAATACTTTCATATTCCATTGAAAGGAATGTAAGCTGGTGCCATCTTTCCAGTAGATATTTTGATAGTATATATTATTCTATTTGAGTTAGCATAATCTCTGAATTAATAATTTCACTTTTAGAAAAATATGCTAAATATATATGTGTGTGTGACAACATTTATGTACAATATTTCCACTACAATATTATCTATAATATGAAAAATTTGGAAAAAGAAACCAAAGATTCAAAGTTAGCCCTGGATGCTATAGCTCAGTGGATTGAGCACAGGCCTGAGAAGCCAAGGGTCGCTGGTTTGATTCCCAGTCAGGGCACATGCCTGGGTTGCAGGCCAGGTCCCCAGTAGGGGACACATGAGAGGCAACCACATGTTGATGTTTCTCTCCCTTTCTTTCTCCCTCCCTTCCCTTCCTTCCCTTCTCTTTAAAAATAAATAAATAAAATCTTAAAAAAATAGAATTGTGTTAAATATACTATGAAACAATAGATTACTCTGATGATATAGTTTTATATTTGTTGACATTGAACCAATTTTATGAAATATTGTTAAATTAAAAAGCAAGTTTCTTATTATTACTACTGTTACTCTTTTTAATTCAGTTATTTAACTATCTACTCAACAAAACTCAAGAAGCACTTACTACATGCCAGGAGTTCTTCTCCGCACTAGAAATGTAGCAGTGAACTAAAAATTCCAGTCTCTGCTCTTGTTCATGGAAATTACACTCTAGTGGGGACGACAAGCCCTAATTCAGTAAATAAATAGTAAGTTCACTAAGATAAAATCAGCTAAGAGGTATAGAGAATAATAAAGAGAGAGGTGGGTTTTTTTTTTTAAAGAGAGGTCTCTCTGATAAGGTAAACTTTAAGCAGAAATCTGAAAAGAACAAGAAGTTAGCAACGATAATATTGAAGGACAGACATTTTGGTTCAGCAGATAAAAGAGAAAGTAGAAGGTATGAAGGAAAGCATGTGGTGATGCATTCAAAGAACAGCAAGGAGGCCATCCTGTGCAGAAGTGAGCAATAGGGAAAGGCAGGAAAGGCAAAGAGTGTTATAGATCATAAAGGCCTTCTAGGGCAAAACATAAGGATTTTGACTATACTGAGGAGGGTGACAAATCAGTGGAAGGTGCTGAGCAAAGAAGCTACATAAATTGGCACACATTTAAAAGGATGGCTGCTGTGTAGACATTGGGTAATAAGGAGAAGGGTGGAATTAAGGACACCAGTCAGGAGAAATGAGCTAGAGTAGTAGCAGTGAATGTGGAAGGAAGTAGTGGGTGTATAAGAGAGAGAATTCAGGGATGACTGCAAGCAAGTATATACCATTGCGTGTATTTATGTGTATATAAGCATAGAGAAAAAGGTAGAGAGCTATAATGAAATACTTTCATGGTTATTCAAAGGCAGAGATTTTTATTTGCTATTTTTTCTTCATGAATATGAAATATCTGTGAAACAAATAGAAGAGAAGGCACTTTCCTTCAAAATGTAGATACGGTTGATCAAACTTGATGGTTACATATTTTCCTTTTTTTGTGCATTGAACAATATCTAAAATGACCTAAAAACTCCACAAAAAAATCAATTTGATAGCCTTACTGATGTTTCATTGATAGTAAAAATGACCACAAAAGCATTAATAAGTATGACTTCCTTTGCACTAATTAAAAAAAAAAAACTTTTAATAAGAAGTTTGTAGTATCCATCACCTTCAAACAGTCTCTATTTCTCACAACCATACTGAAATATTTTGTCTCTTTGAAAAGTAAAATATATTGTTAATTGCAAATAAATAATTTTATATTATTTTTGAAAGCCAGAAAGCATTCCATTCCCTCAAACAAAACATATTTGAAACCATGGTAGGTTTTCCTACTTTTTGAGACAAAAGAAGTCTAATCCTGAATGTGAATCATATCTCATCTTCTGATGTGAAGCTTGGTCTTCTCACTGTAATAGTGGATTCTTTCTGGGAGGATTTAGATACTATTTAAATACACTTCCATGACTTCCTTTTTCTGATTTCTTCCCTCATTTTTTAAATTTTTTATCTTAAGATATTTACTTTACTTTAAGCCCCTGTAGACTATAAGTTTCATGAACACAAGAATGCAATGAACAAATATTTTTGGTAGGTACTCAAAAATATTTGTTGTGGCAAGTAGATTCTAAGTTTCTTTCAATTATCTCTGCCTGATATTTATATTTTTGTGTATTCCTCTCTTTTTGAGTAAGAGCTAACCTAGCAACTTGCTTATAACCAACACAATACAGGAAAAGTAATGGAATGTCATTTCTGTGGTTAGTTTTTATAAGAGAGCAACCTTTGTCTTGCCAACAGGATTTCTTTTGCTGGCTATGATGAGGCCACATGGAGAAGACACGTGGCAATGTACTGGGAGCAGCTCTTGCCAATGTCCAAAAAGCAACTGAAGCCCTCAGCCCAACAGCCCACAAGGTCTAGACCCTGCCAACATTTATGAAAGCCAGTAAGTGAATTTTTCCCCAACTGACACTTTGGGTAAGATCCTGGCCATGGCTAGCACCTTGATCTCAGCCTTGTGAGACTGAAAAGAAAAGGACCCAGTTATGTACAAATTCTTGAAACTGAAATAATAAATATGTGTTGCTTTAAGATGCACTTTGGTAATTTGCTTCACAGCAATAGATAATTAATACATTTGTAGAATAAATTATTGAATATGTCAGTTTCCTATCTGTAAAATGAGAAAAAAAAATATCCATGTTATGGGCTTTTTGTTAGAAGGAATAAAACAGCGGAATACCCATCATGTAGTAAGTGCTCAATAAATATTATTTGTCATTACAATTAGGCAAGCACATTTTTTTTTCATTGGATCCCTAACTGAAATGAGATATTATAGCAGGGACATAAAAATTAAATTAGAAGTAGGGTAGGAAGCATCACACTTTCTGACTTTCAATTATACTATAAAATTATAATAATCAAAACAGTACGTAGAGATTGACTATAGGGCAGAGGAGAGCAACAGGAGAAAATTGGGAAAACTGTAATAGAACAACAATAAATATATACAGAGAGAGAGATAAATGGACCAGAATACAGAGTCCAGAAATAAACCCATGCCTATGTGGTCAGTTAAGTTATGACAAAAGTACCAACAATGTATAATGGGGGGAAAGTAGTCTCTTCAATAAGTGATTTTGGGAAAACTGGACAACCACACAAAAAGGAATGAAACTGGACCACCGTTTTATACCATACACAAAAATTAAACATTTGAATGGGTTAAACATTTGAATGTAAGACCTGAAACCATAAAACACCTCAAAGGAAACATAGGCATTAAACTCCCTGACATGGATCTTGGTGATTATTTTGAGGGAGCTTGAGAGCAAAAGCAAAGACAAAAAAAGCAAAATAAACAAGTGGGACTACAAACTAAAAAGTTTCTGCATAGCGAAAAAAACAATCAGCAAAATGAAAGACAACCTACTGAGTGGAAAAATATGTCTGCAAATTATATCTGGTAATGGCTTAATATCTAAAACACTTTTTTAAAAAACCTCATATAATCCAATAGTAAAATAACAAACGATCTATTTTTAAAAGGGGACAGATGGTCTGATTAGACATTTTCCAAAGAAGACATGCATATGCCAACAAATACATGAAAAGGTGCTCAACATCACTAATCATCAGGGAAATGCAAATCAAAACCACAATGACATGTCACCTCATGTAACCACAGAACCAGGTCAAATGATCCTATTCTACTTATAAGAAACTGAGTTGCTTTTCAGAGACAACAGACCAAAACTGCAAGTCATGCAGCCCAAGCATGTGCAGAGGAGAGAACTTTGACCTCTAGCTGTACCTGAAACCAAAGACTCAACACCTCCTCCAAATATACACACACAGACGCACACGCGCACACACATACACACACACACACACAGAACTGAAGGACCAGGACATAATCTGAACTTGAACACCAGAACCTTTTCAGAAGCCAAAGGTTTATTGTACAGGAAGAACTGGTGTTGATGCTCCTACTGTAAATGGCCAAGTTCCAAGGTCCTCCAATTAAAATTTGCCCCACCAGGAATTCTACACATATATTACCCCTATCCCCTTAAAGACCCTTGACCATCAAGGGTTTTAAGTCCATTGAGTAAGATGGATTTAAAGCACATTTAGGTCTCTCATTTTCTCTGTTGGTGCCTTCTCTATAAATAAACCTCTCCTTACTCCAAACTCTTGATGTGTTGAGTTTTGGCCTTTCAAAGCATCAGGCACACAGACTTTAGTTCAGTAATACTCACACCTGTTAGAATGGCTATTATCTATAAAAAAGAAAATAAATGACAAATATTGGCAAGGATAGGGAAAAAAGTGAACCCTGGTGAGCTGTTGGTAGGAATGTAAATTATAGGAACTATGGAAAACAGTACGAAGATTTCTCAAAACATTAAAAATTTAATTACCGTATGATCTAGCAATTCTGCTTCTGAGTATTTATCCAAAGAAATCTAAAACATTAACTCAAAATTATATGCAACCCCAATGTACTTACAATAGTCAAGGTGTGAAAACAGCTAAAGTGTTCAACAATAAAAGGATGAATAAAGAAAATGTGATATATATATATATATATATTTGAGTAGGATTATATGTGTGTGTGTATATATACATATATATGTATATATAATGGATTTTTCAGCTATAAAAAAAGAAATCTTGACATTTGAGACAATATGGATGGATCTTAAGGATACTCTGTTAAGTGAAATAAGTCAGACAGAGAAAGCCAAATGCTCAAATACTATATGACATCACTTATATGTGGAATATTTTAAAAACTGCATGTCTGAAAGTCACAAGAGAGTAAATCTTAAATGTTGTCATAAGAAAAAAAATCTATAACAATCTATGGGGACAGATGTTAACTAAATTTATTGTGATGACTGTTTTATAATATATACAAATTTCAAATCATGTTGTACAACTGAAACTAATGTATGTTCAGTATATTTCAATTTAAAAAGTAGAATACATTTTTGTGCCTATTACCTCCTTTCTTGTATTATGTATGTAATAATTTCAGAGGCAGGGAAGCAGACAGGAAGATCATGGACTGGATTCAAATCCTAGTTTTCAATTTGGGAACTATGTGAACTTAAGGAAGCCACTTTATCTCATCAACCCACAATAAACAATGGGAGCAACTATATTTACCTCAAGGGAAGGATTGAATCATCTAAGGTGTGTAACCACTTAGTACAGTTCCTAATTCAGAGTTAGCAATCAATAAAACACAGCAAATATCCCCATTGTTGTTCTAAATATCTTCAGTGCAAGAAGTCTTTGCTAATTCTGGAAATCAAACAATATCCAGTGGAGAACTTGGACCATATTACTCTGTATCTTTCCTTATACAGTTAGAGCTGAAACACCCTTGCCCTCTATAGTCTGCCTTCTATTTTTTACACCTGGAAGTTGTCATTCTCATGTAGGGCAGGGCCTCTGGGTCAGTTAGTTACCATCCAATATATGTGTCAATTCATCTTGGATGCAGGTGGCCTCCCTTATTGCCAATTAAGCAACTTACTTGAATAGAAAAACAAAATAAACCCAAATTTGAAGACTAAATCTTTTTGTAAAACTTATTTTTAGAGAGAGGGGAACAGAGGAAGAAAGAGAGGGAGAGAAACATCAATGTGTGGTTGCCTCTTGCCCACACCTCAGGCTTGTGCACCAACTGGGAATCGAACCAGTGACCCTTTGGTTCAAGTGAACCAATCACACCAGCCAGGGCTAAAGACTATATCTCAGTTTTATAGTTTAGCCATGATAACAAAAACATTGCCTTTGGGCTTAAGATTTTTTTAAATATATATGAAAATAGTATCGTATCCACTTCAAAGAATTTTGGAAAGGATTGAAGGAGATAAAATGCTATGCCTGCCACACAGTAATTGTTTAATGAATGACAGTTGATATCAATATTATTATCATGATTGCTATTACCATTTTTGTAGTCCCAGTACTCAGCAGTGCCAAGAGTAATATTTGCATGAGAATAAATCAATGTAGTTATAGTCTTACTGCTACTCAAGTGGTATCTTCAGTGTTTCTGAGGGAGAACCATAGTTTCTACTGGAAATGATGTGTGTATTGGTAGCATCCATAGAACCATATGCATGGTTCCAAGTAGCAAATATTTGTAGCCTCAGCCATGTGGCTCAATGTACCGGTGAGAGCTGGAAAATGCAGCTGGTTCAGCCCCTTTAAATAAAAATGACTAGACAAAGAAAAGTGGAAAACATTTATTTATAAACCATCCTACATAGACACAAAGCACAGTTTTGTTTTTGTGACACACCAGCAACTCTTTAAATATTTATCATCAACCTGGGGAATTCATATGTAGACTGAAGGCATATTTAGGCCTTTAATATGCCATCTCAGCAGGGCCTGCTTAAGGCTGCCCATCTGGAAGACAAAACTTTAGAGCCAATTTTAAAACATTTTTTCTTCAAGGACAGATAAAACTGTTTCTAGCTGATTTTTACCATGACATATGAAAGCAAACCTGGGGCTTTTGTATTTTGGAGTTAACATTTAAACCAGAAAGATACTTTTTTTCCCAGAACACCTGTAGCAAAGTGCTGCATAGTGAAGCCTAATTTAAATTCAGTTCTGTAAAGCCAGCCAGAAAACAGTCTATGAATCAGAGTAGAGTGATGTATTTTCCAATTAAGGCACCTAAAACAGTAAAAAAAAAAAAAAAAAGTAGTTAGAATTTTATTCTCATCTCTTCTCTTGAGACTTAATGGATAATGTGTTGAGTTTCTGCCAATTGAATAAAATTTCTCAGAATTTTAACAATTAAATATCTAAATGGAATGAGGCAATGTCAACTTTGTCTTCAAATTATTGCTTTACTAATTTTTAAAATGTCTTGTCATAGAATCTAAAAGGCCACTTGGACTCATCAGCATCAGTTCATTCAGTTAGTCTTTCACAAACACATCTCCTGTGATTTGAAAGGCTATTCTTCCTTCCCTCCTCAACTCCCTCTCCCTTACTCTCTTTTTCACCCTTCTCTCCCTCCTCCCTCCTCTCCCCTACCTTTACCTGCCTTCTTTCCTCCCTTCCCACCTTCCTTCCCTCCCTCCTTCCTTTCTTCTTCCTTCCTTCTTTCCTTCCTTCCTTCTTTCCTTCCTTCCTTCTTTCTTCCTATTTTTTTTTTCTTGGATTCTTATGAGCTGGTAAAGTTGGTTTTCAAGTGTGAATGTGTCTAAATATTTAACTCTATTTTTCTGCTCAAATTGTTTTCTTTCAGAAGCTATATTTAAATTGTTTGTCCATTAAACAAAGCTATCAAAAAATTCTGCATAGCACTTAATATGAGTCATAAGAGACGTGTGTGGGATGGGAGGGTCGGGGAGAGGGAACATGCCAATGAGAGCAGGAGCGAACACGAGAGCTGACTGAGAGGCGGCAGCGGCGGAGGGACCCTGAAGGCCCCGGGAGAGACAGTCAGATCACGGACCAAATCCCAGCGCGGGGTCACGGTGTGGCCCCCACCGCCTTGACAGTCAGTGCAGAAACACTAATGAGAAAAATGAGTCTCTATAAAACCCTTTTCTATAATCTGAATTTTTAAAAAGTTTTACTTTGCTCTAAAGTCATCTTTTCAAAAATTGAGAAGAAACGCTATCTCTCTTTCCTCTTAATCTTTTGAATATTATTTTCTTGAAATTAATGCGGGAATCAAGTAGCCATTATAATCAGATAAAATCCAGGGTAGTGACAGTAGATGGCAGAAATGTTCCTCTGAATGTTACATTTTTTTAATAAGGCCTGATGTTACTGGAACAAAGAACAAGATCTGAGTTTTCTGCTTGCACTATATTGGTAAAGATTTATATATAGCTTCCCCATGTACCCATATACTTGGCACTTAGGGCAATTACTGGGGGGAATGAGTAAAGCGGTTTCCACTCACATATTACCCCAGGTTTCGTGTTGTTTGAAAACACTGACCATCATTAGCAGGACTCTTTATAATCAGCTGTGTCAGTTTCTCAAATATACTTCCAACTGGAGAACCATGTACAGTCACCCCTTAATTAACTATGTTTCAGTAAACAACAAACTGAATATACAATGGTGGTCCCATAAGAAAATGATGAAGCTGAGAATTTTCTATTGTCTAATGATGTCATAGCCGAAGTAGAGTTGGATACAACGCATTACTCATGTGTTTGTGGTGATGCTGGTATAAACAAGCCAACTGTGCAGAAAACATACACGCACAATATCACAGCACAGTGCACAACACTTGATAATCATAATTAACAACTATGTTATCAGTTTATGTATTTAGTATAGTACACTTTTTGTTGTTATCTTAGTGGTACTCTTTCTGCTTATTAAAAAAAAAGTTTGCTGTAAAAGAGTATGCTGTTATGCTGACAGCAGCCTCATACATCTGCATTACCGTGTCCCTTCATTGCATCATCTTTCTCTTGGGCTTCATTTAATCTCATGTTGTTTTGTACAGTAATGCTGTTCAGGCTTGTAGCCTAGGAGTAATAGGCTATGCCGCATAGCCTAGGTGTGCAGTAAGCTTTTTCAACTAGGTTGTGTAAGTGCACTCTGTAATGATCACATAACAATGGAATCTCCTAAGGACACATTTCTCAGAATGTTTCTGTGTCATTAAGCTAAGCATGACTGTAATTGGGCAAGGATTACTCTTACTGGAGAGGGCATCATTGGGAGAGTTAGTTTCAAAGAGCTCACATGACTAGATTTCTCCTTTACTACATTCCTTGCAAGAAAATGTGTTTCAAGTGTCTCTCAAGTTCTCTTCAATTGTTTTTCTTATTCTTTTTTTAATATAAAATGGTGAACTGTGGCCCAATGTTTTCTAATGATTACTGGGACATTACTATAAGATTGTAGAAACTAATGTCTCTCCATCTTAAAATTGCAAGCTGACAAGCTTTGTAGACCAGCTCTGTAGAGACCCAGGCTCCTAGCACACAGCAGGAGTTCATTCACTTTCTACAAAATGGTTTCCAGAGATTTGTGGGTTTTCCTAAATAGATCCAAGGTACATAAATAAGAAACCTCTATTGTGTTTAAGCTACTCTTTTATTGCGTTTTCTTTCTTTCTTTTTTTATTTCATAATATAAGATTTTAGTACTTGTCTAAAATCAGATATAAAGATTAATGACCTTTTTATAACTTTTTTATTTTAATTGTTTTTCAAGTACAGTTTTCTGTCTTTTACTCCCATCCCAGCCCAACCCCTCAGTGCTCCCCACTTCCCTCCCATTTCCACACCCCCTAGTTTTTGTCCATGTGTCCTTTATACTTGTTCCTGTAAATCCTTTCCCTTTGCGCCTGAAATTCCCTTCCCTCTCCACTCTGTTCATTGTCAGCCTGTTCTCTATTTCAGTGTCTTAAGTTATATTTTGCTTATTTGTTTGTTTTGTTGATTAGGTTCCTGTTAAAGGTGAGATCATTTCGCTTAGCATAATGATTTCCAGTTGCATCCATGCTGTTGCAAAGGGTAAGAGGTCCTTCTTTTTTTCTGCTGCATAGAATTCCACTGTGTAAATGTACCATAGTTTTTTGATCCATTCATTTACTGATGGGCACCTAGGTTGCTTTTCTTCTTCATTCAACCGATTCTAATTCTGATTAGCTGGTTATCAGAAATAAACAATGATGATAAAGGAGGTAGTACTTGATTTGAGTCTTGAACTAGATCTTCAGCCAGATGGTGCTTGAGTTAGAAAAGGGAGACTGTTGTGACTTAAAAGAATGAAGAAAAAAGGGACATTTCTGATAGAATAAACACTATGTTCAAAAGCACTACAAGCATACTCAGACTTACATCCTTAAGGCTCACCCAGGGGGAATCCTAAAGGGGTTGTGTTGGGTATCTCTACTCTCCCCTCTTCTTCATCTTGCCCTGTACCTGAGAAGTCTGACATCCATGAACTGGATCAACAAACTCTTTTGCCTTCCGGCTTCTGTTTGGGTTTAGTCCAGAAGCACCCGCAGAATATCAGAATGAAGGAAGAGAGCAAGGTCAAGGTCATTATTCCCTTAGCTTTTTTTCCTGCAGGGCCACTGAGTGACTGCATCCAGTGACTGCTCTCTTTCCTCTGTGCCTTTAAACCTGGGGGTGTAACAACATCCTGTTATCAGCCCAGAGGGTCTACACTGATGATTTTCCTACAACTTGCTGATAATTTTGTAAATAGTCCCTTATTAAATACTCCTCAAATAAATCCAATTTCAGTATTTCCTGATGGCACCTGACCAATAAGTTCTACTTGCTTTAAAAATAGTAGGAACAAGCTACTCAGAAAAGTACTTATAGCTCAAAATACTTGACTAGATTTTGTGAACACAGCACCACTTTTTTGAGAATGATTGAAATTACCACAGGAAAATTGTGAGAACCCTTATCTTCTACATTCTGACTCCTAGTGTATGCATTCTGTCCAAATGCATGCTGTCTGTGTGGAGTGTCAGTTTACCTTGTTTGAAGTTTTATTGTTGAGTCCCTGCTAATGTTATTGTTCAGTTTGTTTCAAGAACTAAGTCTTAACCAAATGATTTCTATAGAGACTTTGCTTCTTTCTTAACTTCTCCTAACTCATCTGCTCTGCAAATCGCTTACTGTCTGAATACCGTATTTTGTCATGTATAATGTGAACCCATCTTTTTGGCCCAAACTTGAAAGAAAAATATCTTTCACTTTAACTTTTTAATTCAATTTTATATTTATTTATATTTAGACACTTGTTTTTTTTGTATTATAAAATAATTTTAGCATTTATTTTGTAACATATTATGGTACAAGAAATTTTATGTAACAATTACAAAACATGAACATAAGGTATTTCAGGTACTACCCATGCACAATGCACATCTTTACTTTTCCCTCAAAAATTTGGGCAAAGAAAAAGACACATTATACATGGCAAAGTATGGGTACTTTCCTTGTTAACCTGGAAGTGACTTACTTCACTTTGCTCAGAACTGTAGCTATATTCCTGTTTGACTTCTCTACTATATTGCTGGAGAGAAAGAAAGGATTTTCTTTTCATTCTTAAAACTGCTTGGAATTCCTCTTTTTGTGTTGATTGATAGATGTTGGTTTTATTTCAGATCATTCTGATGAAGTATTGTGATTTTTTTTAAAACAAATCAGTGCTGAAAGATCTATTTTTCTTTTTACTTTCCTCATTGTGTTAGCCAGTTCCTGTCATGTTCTCATCTTATGACAGGTAGAGCAGAGCCAGACAGCACCTACCTAAACAGCAATGTCCAGAAGCAAAACCAAAAGGGGGAAAACCCTATTGTGCCTTTTTAAAATCTAGAAAACCTTTTTCAGAATCCCCAGCCATCTTTTCCTCTCCTCTCATTGACCTGAATTAGGTTACATGGTACTCCATAATCAATCATTATTGATAGGCAATACAATTATCAAAACTGGCTTTATCAATCTTAATTATCTAATAGACATAATTGAGTTATCAATATTTCTGCCCTGGGGCAGAAACCAGCCTTCCTTAAAGCATTCCCTCAAGCACAGATACTGACAACTGGGAGGGGAAAAAAAAAGAGAGAGAGAGAGTTCCATGAGTGAGAAGAGGGAAATAGCTATTAAGTAGATAATCACCAATGTCTGTTGAGAGTGATTGAAAAATCTAAGACTGAAAATGCAAGGTACTCTACCTGAGAAAAGAAAACACCAGCAGTAGTGGCAACATTTCAATTAATAAATAGGTAGAGGGGAAAGATTCTTGGATAGTAACTTTACTCATTTCCCAGAGCTCTTTAAGTAGCATTTTGTTTGGGTTTTTTTTTCTTTTCTTTTCTTTCTTTTTTTTTTTTTTTTTTTTGTTAAGAGAGAAAAAAAGATGGTGGCTGGGAATATTTATGTCCTGCATCAAGGAAGAATTCAATTTATTTTTATTTAATTTCTTATCCTGAAAGACATTCTGTAATTCATCCAGCCAGGGGTCAAAGTATAATCCAATTTTCTCACTGAGTCCATTGATGAATTCTTAACTTAACAAGATTAAGACTTTAAAGCAGAAATTTCTCTGAAAAGACAATAGCTTTTCTCTGATATTCTTGGGCAGCTAACCATTGTGTCCTAAGTTGCCATTTGGTTTTTTAAAATCTTTATCATCCCTAAATTCTTAGTCATTTTCCTTTTCAGGAGTAATAGTGTTTCCCATTTGCCCTTTAGCTGATTGAAAGGTCAGCATGGCTGTCTCCTTAAATATGTGAAACTATATTCTGAAACACGTGTAATATTCTATAAATATTACAAGGAAAACATGCAGTATAGGGCTGTCCTAATATCCAAACCATGAGTCCTAAGTTTAAATTCATGAGTACATGAATTCCTATACTCTAAGTATAGGAAGTAGGAAGAAGATCATATAAGTATATGTAAGTATTCTGTAAGTTTAGAAATATCTTATATGTGAGTATGAACTTATATTTTCATCCAAAAAAAGTAAATATTTTGTAAAAGCTGTTTTCCTTCATTTATTTTTTAGTGAGTGGCATGTGGGAAGGTCAACCTTCTCAAAGTCTCTCTCAGAAGCCTTTGTGGTATGTGTGAGTATCAGTCAATTTATAGATCCATCTCCAAATAAGGAAGCCTGGCTTCTCTGGAGAGCTGGCCTAGTTCTGAAAAGAAAACTTAAAGTAGCATGTCTGCCTATGAGTAGAGGTTATCTAATATTAGCTCTTGTGTGATGGAAAACAAATTGCCCCAGCCATTAATCACTCCATAACAGGTTGACCTTATGATGCAGAAAGAACTTTTAAATTAGAGATCACTTTATTTAAGAGACTTACAGAATTGCATTTCATCCAGATTCATCCAGTTTTTGATTTTCTGATTAAATTATTCTTTTTAATATTTTCAGGAAAATCTGGTACTCAAATCTTCTGATTTTATTAGAAGTTTCAGACAATATGAATGATCACATATTATAATTATTTTAATATCAGTAGGTGGTAAAAATATGAGTGCTATACAAAACATAAGAAAATGTCTCTGTCCCTAAAAAGAAACAATTCTCCTGCTTAAAATAAATTTTGGAAAAATATAAGACAAATAAAAATAAAAAACAGGACCTGAAAATTTGTTTTGGTCTATTGACTGAGATCTGCAGGAGATCAGTGAGAAGATCACAGTAATTTGGTTAAATTTATGCATTTAAGTTAGACTACCTGGATTCAAACCCCAGCTTCATGATTTTTTTGGCTGTGTGATATTCAAAGGTTATGTAAAGTCTATGTACTTTAGTATCCTTATCTGCAAAATAATAATAATGACAACAGAAATGGATTGTTGTGGCCCTTAAATTAGATAGTATAAATAAAGTACTTCGGAGCACACAGATCAGTGTTAAGTATATTATCTCACCTCCTGCTTCAAATCTAAAGATTTTCTTTCAACCTAGTTTTTATAATTTCTAAAAGGATTAGAGGCATTCTGATTCAGAAAGTACTTTACATTTCTTACTTGGTATTGCCATGCATTCATTGTCTCACAGGAAATAGAAAGCAGTTGATCAGTCCCACTCTATCAGTAGGTTTTATTAAGGTCTTGGTAGACAGACCCTGTACTAGACAGTAAGCAGAAGTGAAGGAAAACACCGAGGAAATAAGCACTTTGTGCACAAAGAGTTTACATTTCAGTTGGCCTAATGCAATCAGTATGCATGAAAACAAAAGGCAATAAACTAGAGTTATAATCTAGAAACACATTTTGGATGTCTCTTAATACACCTCTCCTGTGATACAATAATTTTCTATTGGTTTCTGTGTCCCCTGAGACTGAAAGCTCTTTGAGGGCAGCTATGAGATCCTGCTTGTTAGAGATTTGGGTATAGAAAGAACCATGCACTCTGTTTTATAAAATTAGCATTAACCTAAAGTCTAAATTAGTGGTACTCTAAGAAAACTTTTTTTATTTTTAAAGAGCTCAGAAACATTCTTCCAAAGGAATCATCTCAATAAAAACAGGTAAGAATGGAGGACCACAAACAGCCCAAGGATTGCTGAGAAGACCACCTGGATGATTACCGTTTCAGCTGAGCCCTGAAGAATGAAGGGGAGTTACCTAGGGGAAGAGTGTGAAAGTGAGAGCTGTTAGTTCCAGAGGTTAGAAAGAGCCTAAAATGGAAATTCATTAATTCTGGTTGATTCAAGAGTGTGAAGGGGGAGTGGAAAGAGATGCTGCTTAAGAAAGTAGACATTGCCAGATCATAAAGTTCCATGAAAATCTTGCTAGGAATTTTGGACTTTATCCTTAGAGCAGTGGGTAGCCACTAAAGAGTTTTAAATAAGAGAGCGATATCAAATTTTTTCTCCAGAAAAGTCATTCTGGCTATGGTGGGGAGAAGAAAGTTGAGAAGAGCATAATTAAGGCAAAGATGGCATTTAGGAGATTGTTTTAACAATTTTAGTAAGAGGAGATACTCATGTAAGCCAAGAACGCAGCATCAAATCCCTCACTCCTCTGATTCCCTCGTCTCTCTCCCACTAACTCTATAGGGCCGCCACGACGGCTCTGGCTTACCTAACTCTTCATCAGCTCTATTCCTATACCCAAGAAGTTAAATATGACTGAGGGTAAACGTACAACTAAGCTTACTGGTCTGATTTTAAATTCATGAAAATAGCTGCCAGTCAGCCCTTAAAATGCTACTCAGGCATCATATTCTTTATCTTCCGTGTCCATTCATCCTCCAGTTGTCCTAAGAAAAGAAAAGAAAAGAAGAGAAGAGAAGAGAAGAGAAGAGAAGAGAAGAGAAGAGAAGAGAAGAGAAGAGAAGAGAAGAGAAGAGAAGAGAGAAAAGAAAAAAGAAAAGGATGGGAAAAAAACACTCAATCTCACTCTTTTCCCCACTCAATACCTCCTCCCCCATTTTTACATTAGGTATGTATATCATCTTTTGCCCACTTCACCAAGAAAGTGAAAAAGTTAGAAGGAGATATTCACAAATTTCTACCACTGCATCTAACCACCTACCATCATTACCTACCACCATCCTTTCTTCTCTCCAGTCACTACAGGTGAATTTTCCATGCTCCTATCCAAAGCCAGTCTCTCTTCTAGGTCCCATATCTTTTCACCTCCTGTCATCATTACCTCAGCAATTCTTCCCTCTCTCCATCATTAACTTTATTTACTCAATCATTATTATTCTCATTCTAATATAGTGTTATTTCTCCCATCTTAGAAAAATCTTTTCATAACTCCACTCTCTTTGCCAACTACTACTCTGATCTTTTTGCCCCCTTGAAAGACTTGTCTAATTTTCCTTTTTCTTATTTCTCTCCTTTTTTCTAAACCCTTTCCACCACTCCACTAAAATCATTGCTATCAATATTATCAACAACCTCCTCTTTGCTCCTTCTTGCTCCTCCTTTTGTTTATTCTGTCAGTAATATTTGACTCAGTTAATCATTCTCTACTTCTAGAAAAAAAATATTAACTTGTCTTTCAGAATAACATGTTCCTTGATTTTTAACCTGCCTCATTTGATTTTTCCTTTGTGGTATCCTTTTTTGGTTCTTCCTCTCTCCACCCCTTAAAACTATAATATCAAATCTTGGGCCTTCTCTCTTGATGCTCCATCTTGCTCCTTCCCTTGATGATTGTATCTAATCCTGAGTTGAATACCCTCCATATGCTAACACATCCAAAATGTCTTTAGCTCTGTCATCTCTTATAAATTTAATCCCTGAAGTCACTCAAAGTATGCTATCAACTGGCCACAGTAATTGATTTAGGGATAAATATGTAATGGAAGTCAGTTCAATAAGATGAGCCTTAGTACCTGCTTTGGGAATTTTAGTGCATAAATTCACATGTTCTCCACTGGGCATAGGAATCTGGGGCTTGAAACTCCTATAGTCATTATTTGACAGAGGCTCACTCTATGACTGAGTTGGAGACAAGATAAAAGTGAACTAGATATTAAAGATGGATCTTGATGACCATGTTTGAGTCCTGGATGAGGTCACATGTCAAGACAGAATTGCTTTTGAAACTCTCAATTCCATGCAGATAAATTTCCTTTTTGAGTCAGGATTTCTGTTAGTTGAAAATACATGCATCTTATCTGATACACATATATTAAGTATTATCATCTCGACTTTATATAAGTGGAAAAACCATGCTAAGATGCCTAAGCATGATTTTCCCTAAGTCATTCATCTATTAAATGGTGGCACCAGGACATGACCCAGACTGTCAGACTTTGGAATTCACACTCCTAATTACAACTCTATGTGAGTGACAGTTTGGAAATATTGAAATTCAACACTTGATGTGATGTGTCCCTCTAATGTATGTGTGTGTGTGCATGCACACTCTTACTCTAACCACTACATTAGAACATTAAACATATCGTCTATTTACTAAGAAAATACCAAAGAGTTGATTCTCATTCATTATTTAGCTCTGTTTCCATTGAAATATTCTGGAAGCAAAATCAACTTCACTCTTTGGTCTGTATCCTCAATTTTAATTCTGTTCTTCACAAAAGAATGAACACAATGTTCTGGCCTAGGAATTTCATGTTTCTATATTTGCAGACAACAACCAATAACCTGGTTTTACAATGTCTAAATATTATGGCATAGATTTATCTTTCTACCACTGAAATGATGTTGTTTAAGTGAAAACATCAGTGAAATGAGCACAGAATGCAGAGTCTGGGAAACCTGGGCTCATGCACTGACTCCAACATGTGACAGCAGGCATCCATCGGAGTCCTTTTCTTCTCCACAAAATGTGAATCACAAACATCCATCTCTCAGTGTTGGGAACCACCCTGCCTGGTTTCAGAAGCTGCAACTCCCTCCCCCCCCCCCCCCCAGTGACTAAGGCTGGGTAAAGGACTTTAGGACCATAAGCCACTAAGGAAACAAAGCTTATCTTCCTGGCAGGGGTGCCACCTCTGCCCTCTTTTACTTCACCCTGCTTGGCCCTAGGCAGGTGACTGGTGAGCTCATGATGGGTAAGATTCCTCAAGGGAGGGATGACCTAAGACAGGCACACTCACAAAGGGGCCCTCAGGGAAAGACTTGAGGGTCTATAGAAAAAGGGAGTGAGGGACCCTCATGCCTTGGCTTTGACATAGCCTGAGTCCTCATTCTGTCTGAAATAAGTCTTTTAACCCCTTGCTGCCTTACTTCCCCTGCCTGACTGAAGTCTGAAAAAATACTGGAGAGCAGCCCTGGGCCAGAATGGGTGGTTCCACAGGTGATCAGGCCTAAGAAAGAATGCATAAAATCCCATGAAACCTGCTTTGCTAAGAATGTCCTTAATTTTCTGATAAGGATCCAAGCATGAAATGAATTTGTTCCCCAAAGTTTTATAGCCCTTTAGCTAATTGACCCTGACTCAGAATAAGCCCTCATAGTTCTTTGTATGTTATCCATTGTTTGATCCTTACTGCCTGACAATGATTGGTGAGCTTTACCTGTATTCCTGTGCAAATTGAACCCAATAAAAGCCCATTGAGGAACAGGCTTCTGGCCGTTCTCCTCTGAGAGATCAGGCGCCTCTCCTCCCCAAGCAGATCATGTCTTGGTAGATTTATTCTCATCCGTGGCAGACAGGGGGCCCTGTGGGTGGAGCCCCTCTCCCCACATCTCAGGACTGTGGTGATGATTAAATGAGAAAACAAAATGAGCATCTGACATACAGAGGACCCTGAACTGATCGCAGTGATTTTTCCCCTTTGTTTTTCAAAAATCAGTTGGAATGTAAGCCTCAATATTAGCAAGTGATTCCCCATCACCACTTCATAGCCCATTTGTTTCAATAAATGTTGATTTCAACAAGTGTTGTGTGGTACCATCACAAGATGTCCCTTCCAGTCCTTTTAAATAAGACATTAGTCCCATTGATAGGAAACGTTGCAGTGCACTGATGTTGAGTCTTGAGGAATGGCTCAGGAATGTCCTGGACAGATAGAGAGATAAATCCAGAAGCATCTAGAAATAATGCAAGAATGGATTAGCAGTTTCCCTCCATTGACATTATGTGGATGTATCCTGACTATCCTGTAGCTAAAAAAATCAACTTCACACCATGCACTAGGGAGCATTCAATTTGACATTGTTTAGTGTCTTATGGAGTAAATGGGAAACTTGCATCTGCTATCTTATCTCAAAATAAGGGTTTGTTTGTTTTTTTCAGAATTCTCAAAGGAGTCATTCTTTGATAAGTGAATTCCCTGTGGTGTTGGTCAAGTGGAAACAGTGCAAGGAGGCTTCAAAGAAATAAAAGCTATAAGCACAGAACAGAAGTGTTTCTGGCTGTGATGAGCTGTCCCTTTGACCCGTTAAGTAACAAAAGGCAATCATTTAGAGAGAGCCCAGGCAGAAGGCTCTGAAGAGAGCAAAGGAGAGTAGGTGTAGGGAGAAGTTTTGCTACAGCTTGAAGATCCTCACAAAATAGTTCTTACCCTTTTCAGTGTAGCACTTTTGTTCATATAAAATATTACGTAAATCTAAAGTTAGAAGAAAATGTTAAATTATATATAGAATTTTATATATACGTTATATAAATAAATATTTATATTATATTATATTATATTATATTATATTAATACATGTATATTTAAATTGTTCAGCCTGAAAGAAATATTTCAATTCAGCAAAATTAAGAAAGCTACAGGGTGGAGCAAAAGTAGGTTTATAGTTGTTCATATGGAAAATATAATTAATAAATAATATAAGAATAAACTGTGTTTCATATATTCACAACTATAAACCTACTTTTGCCCTGCCCTGCATTAGAGGAGTAAATGAATAATTACATAGATAGTAGAGGTTCTTCACAGGAACACTGAACTTTGATGAAACCAAAATAGTTTCACTGAAGAAATTTCTACTAAAATTAAAAAATAAGTGAACAGATTTATAGTAGTTTTTGAAAATATAAAGTCAGCACCATTTGCTATCATGGCACCTTTGCTAGGCAGGCCTATGAGCTTGTTGAATGTGACTGCCATTTTATTCTTTGGAGCTATGTCCCCAGGACTGGAAATTACTGGAAAGCAAGAACAGAACATGACTAACTGCTCCCTACAGCCACAGGCAGAAGAAAACATCGGAACAAACTGCAGCCTTGTGTTACAACACCCCCAACAGTCCAGGGGCCTCACAACAGCACCCCCATCCTTTTTAATCCAAGTATAATTCAATAAAAGTTCAAAAACCCCACCCCTCAATGCTGGTGTATCTCTCCACACCATGCCCCTCTCTTCTCTTGCAGAGTGAATAAAATCTTTACTCTCTACACTTTCTTTTCTTTGTGAATTCTTTCACAGCCTGTGTCACCGACCACCCTAACAGTTTTCTTGTATCTTCAGTTGTGTTGTATCTTTGCCTCTTTCTCCTTATAACCAAAATTAACCTGCATAGTTAACTGTAACTGGACAACAATAAAAAAATTTAAATATATTAAGAAAAATCAAACAAATCAAAAACCCAATGGTGCTATTTTAATCCTTTATACTCCTGAAAAGGAGGTCTACTTTTTTTTAATTTTTAATTTTTTAGTTACCCAGAAGGGTTACACGTTTTACTTCTGCTGAATCGGTGTGAGAAAATCTGACATAAATCTCAGTGGCTTTGTCTACCTGTATTCCATTGGGCTGCTACCTTTAGGTTTTTCACAATCAAGCCATTTATCTGTGGTGTCAAAACATTAACCTTGTTTGTTTTTAATCATACCTGGGGCATTTCTGAATATTAGAAGGAATAGTCTATCTGGAAGTTTAACTTTTATGGATTTACATTTTCTATTCTGTTTATATTCTTGTTTAAAACAGAAATAAGTGAAGTGTTCCCAGCCTGCCATACAATAACCTAATATGACATTTTAATATTCCTTTGAAAGCTGTGGTCTCAAGAGCAGCCACAATTTGGCATCCCTGAAGGCCTGGTAAGAACCTGAACTACTTGAAGAGCAGTGAACTGTGTTTTAGTCTGATTTTCTGGAAATAGATGAAATATTTAGCAACTGATCTAAAGACAGCTGCTGTTCCTAATAACCACAGCTCCCAAGAGGAAGTCAGACTGTGCTCTGGGCTCCGTTGCTAAGGAATTTCATCAGTGTCAGAGCAGTACCAACCAACCAGCCTGAAAATAGCTATTGAATGGTAATGCATCATCATAATTGGCCAATATTTTAACTGAGCTTACTATGAACAGGATACTACTCTGTTAGGTAACAGGGCTACAAAATGGCTCAAGAGCCTAATATCTAGCTGCAAAATTTCTCCTTTCTACTCATTGTAATGGTAAAGTCTCTGCCAGAAAAATATGAAATTTTCTGAAAGGTTTTTTCTTCTTCTATACATTTCTAAACCAACTCTTTCAAGGCAGGCACTATCAAATTGGTAGGAATATTAAATCAAAAAATACTTACTGTATATGGCTTTTCAGGAATACCATATATTGATTCTATAAAGGGAAGCAACAAGACTGAGATTTAGGCATTTGACCACCATGAGATTAGTAATAGAGTGAATATCCAACACAAAAATAGTTAATTGCATTTGCATTTATTATATTTATGTCATCACAGCATATACACTTCCTTAAAAATAACTAATCACTGTTTACCATTTAAGGCAAATGCATGACTCTCACATCATTTTGAACTGGAGAAAAAATAGACAATAAAAATCATACTGGGACTAGAAACAGAGATATTTAACTACCCATTTAATATATGCTAAGAATAAGAGGCAGAGGAACAGTTGTACTGTTCTTTATAATGCAAACTCCAGTACAAAAGCTAATTTTATCTCTTGTCATGTAGAAAACATTATCATTCCATTCCTATTAGCAAGCATGCACCAAGCCTCAGTTGGCCCCATCCTGTTATGCAAAGTACCAAAAAAAAAAAAAAATCCAGCAGTACAACCCCCAACTACCAGCTGGGATAACACAAGTCACATGCTTCTTTAGGAGGCATCAATCTAGTAATTACTTAACCTTTGCTAATTAAACCTCATGTATTTGTTGAACTTTGAAAGTAAGAATAGATTTTCTTCTACTCATTAGTATCCTCAAGTGCTTCAGATGATACGTAAATAGGAATAATAATAGCTAACATTCCTTGAGCATTTAGCATGTGGGAGACACCAGAAGAAGCACTTTACATACATTATCTCATTTCATCCTTACTACAAACCTATGAGGTAGATAACCTTATTAAGTATAATGAGCTTAACTAATGTTCATTAGGTCACATAGCTAATAAGTGATGAAGCTATAAACTTAGACAGTGCCCAACCTTTTAAACTCTGCCTCTTCTGCATCATAAAGCTACTCAAATGATAGGAAATCAAGTTAGTTCCAATTAGAAAAAGGGATTCTGTTATAAGAATTCTGCTTCAGTATCTAAAGTGTACAGCATTTAGATTAGGTCCACTGTTTTCAGAGAATATGTCCTTCTTAAAAGTGTATCTGGAATGAATACATCAATCCATTTACACCAATGAGCCTACGCTCTGAGAAGGGACAAAGATCTCAGGTAGGAAGGAGCATAGACAGGAAAAGGCCTGAGTGTCAACTCCTGAACAGGGACATTCAGAAGATGGTAGACCTGGATAGACAGAAGTCAGTGGACTTGAAACAAAAGTAGGGGTAAGGATAGAGGAGATAAGAAGTGAAAAAGGAAGCAGCAGGTGGAATGAAACACTGTAGTAAAGTAGAAGAGTAAAATCAATCTCAAGGTTTTCTTTGGAATAAACACCTGTTACAGCTCAGTTAAAGACATAGCCTCACCCTCTGGTGTCCCACTCTTGGACAAGTCAACAAAGGATTTATGTTGAGAATTTAAATTCCTTTTCCTTTATAATATGAAATCCATACATGTGGCAAATTCCACTTTGAAATATGGAAGCTTTATCCAAGAGAGAAGGCATAATATTTGGTAATTATTTATCAAATCTTTACATTCTCAACTCCTTTTACTTATATGAAGACAATACTTTCATATTGCAACAGTCTGTAACCATTTTCATACATTATAAAATGAATTTACTAACTTATAGCTCACTAGCACTCTTATAAACTGGCTTTCTGACCTAGTCAACTTGTCTTTACACTAATCCTGATATTCAGACTACACACAGAGAGACAGAAGCTCAATCACATCTGCCTTGCAGTAGTAATACAATTCTCTCTTTAAAATTTATTTTGACAAGCCCTGTCTGGTGTGGCTCAGTGGACTGAGCACCAGCCTGTGAACCAAAGGGTTGCTGGTTTGATTCCCAGTCAGGGCACATGCCTGGGTTGTGGGCCAGGTCCCCAGCAGGGGGTGCACAAGAGGCAACCACACATTAATGTTTCTCTCCTTCTCTTTCTCTCCCCCTTCCCCACTCTAAAAATAAATAAATAAAATCTTTAAAAAATTATTCTGACAAAATAGCTTTTAAAGTAGCTTATATTGGAGTGTACTGGTAATCCAACTTTCTCCCTAGTTTCATTTTCAAATGAGAAACTCCTATGAATTGTTAATAAAGTTTTCATAATAGTGCTGTTCTATAATGCATTAAAGATTATATACAATGTAATATTTTGAATGTACTGATAAAGTTTACTATTTTGGGTAAGAAGAATTAAGCACAGAATTGTATCTGCTTTTCAAACTAAAACTATAACTTCATTTCTATTTTAAAAATGTAAAATCTCACCTTGTGGTGTAATGGAAAAAGTCTAGACTTCAATTTTGTACTGAGTTTCAAAGTATGCCCACCTTTCTCAGGTAACAGGTGTATCACTGAGTCAACACTGGAGTATGCAGTTACGAGCAACCATTTATTTTCCCACTGACCCCTCACATCTTCTCGCTGGACTAGTTCTTTCCCCACCCTTGAATTTCTTAACCATTTTTAGTCACATTTCACAGAAGCAATGTCATTTTAATGACATTGAACATATGACCTCTTAAATTAGCGAAAACATCTATGTAGTGAGTGAAGAATTCGTCTTACCCAAGGAGGCATCAGGCCTTTGCCCTGGCTCCTCAGAGGTAACCTCTTAACCCTTGGAATTTTCCAGGTAATAAAAATGTCTTTGTTATTTATAGGGCCCCTGGACCACACCTGATATTTTATGTTCATAACATGGCTGTGGGCAGGGTCACCTCAATAGCCTTAGGATGCGGGCTGGTTATGCCAGAAAGACAGCCATGTAGTTAGAAGGCTGGAACTCGGAGCCCGGTGATATATCAGCCTGACCTCCAGAGTGGGCCAGACTGGACATCCAGTTCAGCCACTGGGGCCAAAATTCTATCAATACTGCCTACATAATGAAGCTTCAAAAAACTCTCTGGACACCAAATTCACGTGTGCTTCCTTGGTTGGAAAGATTTAATGTGCTTATTGTTACATGTCACAAATGTCAAGAGGGTAACCATGCCCTTGAAGACATGGGAGCCTCCAGTCTGGAACTCCCAGTTCCAGGTTATTCTTTGTGTCTCCTCCTTTGCCCAATTTTAACGTGTCTTCTTTTGTTATAATAAAACCATAGTCTTATGTATGGCACTTTCCTGAATTATGAGTCATTGTAATAAATGATCAAATCTGATGGTTTCATAATCTGCAGGCAGCTGGTCAGAAGTAGGGTTGACCCTGGGAACTCCTGAACTTGCAGTTGGTACCCACAGTGAAAGCAGTCTTGTGGGGACTACTCCCTCTGACTTTGCAATTCAGTCAACTATTCAGTTGTTGTCAGAAGCCTTTGGTAGACTTGGCCATCTGGAGGACTGTGTCCTTAACCTTAACCTCCAGTTTGGCCTCCCTGCTGGTAACACCACACTTTTATTCCATTTAGTTACCTTTTCCCCAGTTGAGTATTCCTTCAGAACTAGAATCTGGAAGTGGAAAATGGGGACCGGTGCTAGAAAAAGAGCTTCTGTCTGTATCCTGCCAGCTCTAGCCCCATTTTTCAGCTGCCATCTCCAACTCAGTAGTTGTCTCAGAGGAAGAAAGAATTAGAGTTTGTTTTACATTCGGTCATCTGGCATTGGGATTCTCAGCAATCTTTGTGGTTGTATTCTTGGCTCACTGGTACTCTTTTCCTCAGGCCCTGGGGCGCTGCTGTATTACTTTGTCTCTCCAGGCAGCTTTTCTGGGAAGAGTCCTTATAGGCTTAAGATGAAGAAAAACGTCCTCCCCACTTTCCTTATTTATTCTTGTTGATAATCATCTTCTCTCAACTGGTCCATTCCTACTGTTGTATAAGCCGATGCTGGAAGAACTCTTATAATTTCTTGGCTTGTCTGGTATATTGTGTTTTTACTTTTTAGCTTGTCTTCTTAGGGTACACCCTTATATCGGTGTAACTTAATGGTCATCTAATTAAGAAACTGTCAATCAGAAACTGTCCTTAAATGCTTTGATCCTACATTTTTTACCCTTTTCCAAGGGAATCTGTGTGTGAAGGTATGCTTTCAAACTTCACTGAAACCTATAATGTAAGGGGCGGGGGTTAAATCTATTCCATTTATTTTTATTGTCTATCTCCCTACTTAAAATTCTGCCATGCTGAGCATAAAACCAATACTTCAGACCTATGTGAAACCCTGAGTGCTCTCCTCAGGGGTGTGAAAGGCATTTCATCACTGTGGAGATAGCCAGATGGCCAAATTAATTTTAAAAAATTCACTTTTGGTTTGACTCAAACTACATAAATGTATTAATCTATGAGAATTTAATGTGGGCATATGAACTGATAAGGTATTCAGAATAAAGAATAATTCAGTCTAACATTTGGTCTCAAACAAACTTTAATTATTTTTCAAAAAGTCATCTTCAAAGTAATAGAATACACGACTGGCCTTGGAGCTGAGAGATAAATGGTCTTCCCAGGTCTCATGCCGTCAGAAGCTGTACTGAGAAATGTTGGCTTTGCAGCCAAATTAGAGATGACTAGGAGGAAAGCCTCAAAAGGAGCTTCTGCACAAATATGTGCTCTAAATCAGAATGTCTATAGTCCCGCCTTAGCTTCTGTTTTACAGCCTTTCATGCCAACGAGGTTTCAAATGTTCAATGGGTCTCCCTCTTGCACTTTCCTTTCTCTCTTAGGATCTGTGCGTTTTCTGTTGGTATTCTGAGTCTAACCACATTCACCAACCATCCACATAATTGCTTCCTTCTATCTTTAAACCCTTTAACCCAATCATTTATTATTTTTTAAATTATGTGAATCCCATAGAACAGATACTTTTTGTGCTTCAGGTTTCCACCAGTGAGTGAATTCCCCCAAGGCTCCTGGAAGGTTGGAAGACTGGCACTGTGACAAACTCTCTAACTGCCTCAGGACTAAGTAATATCCAAGAGTATCTTTAACAGTTTTAACTTCCTTCACATCTTGCATTATTACTGATGATATAAAAATATATGTGTTAAGTTATTTTTGTTTTAATCCTAATAGTCCAGAATATATTAAAAATGACCAAAGATATGAATAGACAATAACTAGTAGTTTAAAAATGCAGATTATAGTAATAACAGCTATCACAGCTCACCCATCAGACTGCTAAAAATAAAACAGTAATAACACCCACTACTGGCAGGAATGTAGGGAAAAAAGGTGAAAATGTGAACTGTTGCAAGCTTTTTGGGAAACCATCTGGCAGTATCTATTAAAAATTTAAAATGTACATGTCTATAAGCCCAGCAATCTCACTCCTGGGAAATTACCCCATAGAACTAAAACATCAGTGAGTAAGGTTATTATATAAGGATGATTATTCCACATTTATCATGGCAAAAGGCTGAAACAAAGAGAAAACTAGTCAGCATGAGAATATTTCAAAAGACTGTAACACATTCCTACCACGAGGTGTTTGACAGCCATAAAAAAGAATGCACTAGAGCCCCACAAAATGAATGGGAGGACTTCAAGAAAAACATCAAATTATAGAAATATGTATATAATATAATCTCACTTTAATAAAACAATAGCTAAATAAAAACTTTATATGTATGCATGATTTTGAGCATGAAGATATGCATGGAAAGTTACACACGAGGGTTAAAACATAGATCACCCAGAGGTGGAACAAAGGACAATAAAGAAGAGGAAAAAGAGAAGTTAAAAAAACATGGAAAGTTAAAGTGTTCATTAAAAACAGTTTTTTTTATTTGACTCAGATGTATAATGTTTTCATGTTTCTGTGTTTATGCATAAGAAGATTCACTGAAAATAAAAAAAAATCACAAAATGGTAAATATGGCTTTCTCATGGTAGGGTGATTTCAAGTAATTTTTACTATTTTCATATAGTTTTTTTTAATGTTGGGTTTTTTAAATGAATTTCTATAATTTACATACTATAAAACATTTCCCTTGTGACAAAGAAATGCCAGGGATTATTATAATAATTTTCCATATCTATTCTGCTACACTTTTTAAAAATAATTGATGAACATGAACCAATTTGCTGGTACCTGTGCATTCTGCCCTGCTCCACCCACTCTCCCCACTCTGGCTGCCTGGACAGCAGCACTCACTTCCTTCCCCAGCCCTCTCTGTGCTGAATCCCTGGGTCAAGCCACAGATCATTCAGATTGAATTGCCAGCTTCCTATCCCCAGCTTTGTTATCTATGAGGTGGATTGTTGTGATTTTACATAATTTACAATCTAGTTGTCACTTTAAATTTTTTGACCAATTTTGTCACAATAAATATCATCATTTCATTCTTGAATGCTCCCTACCAACTCAGCAACAGTCTCATTTTCAAAAAATTTCTCTTTACAAGGACATGGTATTTAAGTAAGTGAATCTGAAGCACCAAGAAATGGGGAAGAGTCTATGAATGAAACTGTATAAGCAACAGATGCAAGATTTGAGAGTGCTTTGAGAGATTCAATAGGAAAGAGAAAACTTAGGAAGGGCATTATATATGGATAAAAAGACAAATGGAAATGGCAGCTAGAGAACAGGGTTAGAACAGAATTTATAAATAGCAGAATGCAAGAAAGAACACTTTCACGGTGGGACTCGCCCCCAGACACACCTGGTAGTTCGGGGTAGTATGGAGTTCACTCTGAAGGAAAATGTTCAAATGGAGATATGGTTTTCATTACTAAGGTAGAAGTTGGATCAAATCATCTCTTATTTTCTTTTCACCTTCAAAATACTGTGAGACCTACTTAGTGCTTTACACATATGGTTATTTATTTCAAAAGATGGTTGAGTGAACTCATATACTCTCTGTAAATATTGGAATTTGGATTGGATGATCCATTTAGGGTCATAGTGTATATATCTCATTATCCTCTCCATTTCTCCTTTTTGTGTCCCATATTCCAAAAACAAAAGCTCAGAAGCAAATTGGCCAGGAAATGTTTTCTGATGGATTCCTATTTATTTTTGGCTTTCATGCTGCCCTACACTGCTAAAGGTCTATCACAGTGCATATTTCCAGAAAGACATATTTGTAATCATGAAAAGAGCTTCAGATTTCATTTTTTCTCATCCTTGCTTTCTATGCCTAAAGTGTGAGCTCAGAGTCTTAGAAGTAAAACTTCCTGTTAATCTTCCTAATTCTTCTCTGTTGAAAGCCTCCCCTGTCTTAATTAGCTTTCTAGAATTAAAGACAACTCCCAATGCAAAGGTAACATGGCTCAACACAAATAGTATGCAAAAAAATTGCTCCAAAAATCTCCTTATGACATTAAAAAATGGTCTTTGTTCCTTTCAACATAAGCCCCCTTTAAGCCAAAATTACAACATCTGCCTGAAGAAGATGTAAGCTAGAAAGAGAAAAAGATGACTCCTAATACCCTCTTCTGTCCTTGCCCTTTGAATGTTGTCTAAGTTGCCCTGAGTTTTTATAATGGATGGTCATTGTCCCTCTGTGTCTGTCTCTGTTTTACGCAATCTCTTCCTCATTAACCCCTTTCTCTCTCAACTTTCTCTCATTTTTCTAGCTTCTGTGGCTTCTTATCACTTCCTGAATCCTCTAAGAAGTGTTTTTGGGACATTGGACCTAAGTATGGGAACCACAGTGAATTACATTTGTTTTTATTGATCCATTGTTTCACGGAATTTTTTCTTCTTCATTTCTTTTAAATATTATCACCTTAATCAGATGGTAATTTCCTTAGCAATTTCCAAATCTTTGTTTCTCTACAATAATGTAACTATCCGCTGTGTAACTGTCAATCTTTTAATAGTCTTTGCCTACTGTATAAATGGTGACTCTGTAACCAACCAAACCAGGGCTCATCTGTGTGCTGCCTTGATGCCTGACCCAACGACTAGTGTTGAAGGTAACAGGTTTTTATTTATAGGATTCTACCCTGTAGGGCAGGGGGAGGCTAAGAGCACTCCTGCTCAGAGCCCTGTTCTCCCACAATACCCAGCACTTCCTTTGTTGCCCACCAGGCTATAAGCCAGAACCACGCCCAGAAGTTCCCCATATCCTTATCTATTCCTAAACTGGCTGCACAAACAGGTCTCCACCCTCTCTTAAATGTGCACTTGTGGGTTTCAGAGTCGCCATCCTCTTGCAGCATGTCTCTCCTTCAGGATCTGTATTATGTTGTCCTCAGCCTCCATGTAGTGGTTCAGGGAAACCATGTGCTGTACTGTGTCATGGTGGAGTCCAGGGAGGCACATGTCCAAAGAGAGTGGCTTCTCTGTACATCTTTCAGAGAAGCAGAAGTCTACGGTTCAATAGTTCCAGTTCGGTTCCAAGCACCTCCCACAAATCCGTGCTTGGTTAAGCAGGATCTTGCACAGCTCCATCAGCTCTCTCCTCACTGACACCCTTTCCTCTTGCCCACATGGCTGCTGCCACACTACAGATCACATGGCCTCTTTACTTGGTATCCCAGGCCACAAGGAGGAATTAAAAAAAACAAAAAACTTTCTCTTTGACCTCACCCTTATTTTAAATACTCGGCCCAGAACTTCCTATATGACCTCATATCCGGCCCGGCCTATGACATACTATTTTTGCCAGTTCTCCTATATCTTTTACCTTCTTTGGTTTCCATCTTTAGTTAGAGCAAGAGTTCTCAGTGACACAGGAGTATCTGGCTCCTGATGCTCCAACAGGAGCTGTACAAGCTTCCTTAGCTATGTTGCGAGGTCCAGAATGCTCCCAAAGTCACATACTCTTTTTTGTTCAGGGCAGCAACACAACAATTAATTTACTTGAGATGGTTATGCAAAGTATCTTAAATGCCATATTGTCCACTCTCCCTTCTTCCAACCAATGTTTGTGGGGGAATATGCTCTGCTATTTTCAGGGAACCTCTTCCTCAGGTCTGCACCCCATTACAACTCTATTTGACCAGTTATATACATGAAATACATCCTTCGGGCTTTTCTGTATTAACCTATTTATTCCAAAATATTCATCCTCTTGATTCCCTGATATCTATATAATCCAAATTTAAAATGGCTCATTAAATTCATTAACATTTAGAAGTAATGACCTATACAATGTTATACTTTACTTTTCTCTATAAGCTATTTGCGATTTAATATAATGTATTTCAAATATAAGAAAACTAGAAAGTTAGAGGAGAACTTGACACAGAAGTTTCCCATCGGGTAGAAAGAACATATTCTAGTAGAGCATATCCTAAAGGTATAAAGTGCGAAGAAAGCAAAAAACAAAAGTTGAAGAAGGTATGAATTTAATAAAAATTAAAATGTTTATGTTTAACTTTAGGGCTGAAATTTGATTGAAGAGAGGGAGTTATAACATACTTTATGCCAAAGATAGCCCATGAGGTTATGAAGTTTCACTAAATGAGCCTAAATAAGGCTTTTTAGAGAGTGTGGGATCCTAATCCAAATCCTTAAATTAAAATTGACTGCAGCAAAATGTGAAAAACTTAAAACCTTGAGGTGCTTACTGAGCATTGCTTGCTCATGAGCAGCCAATTTGTACTACAATTTATTATCTTTTGTTCTTATGAAATACTTAGATGTATTTTTATTTTAACTTACAGTAGTATCCAATTATTTCTATTTCTGGAAAAGCACATAGCATGAAAGACATTTTTTTTCAAAGCCAGGAACATGAAATAGACACAGTTCAGTTTAAATGAAGATAATCTTTTCCCCCTTCTTTCTCTATATATGAAGAAATATATAAATATTGGGTAGGAAAGAGGCTGGTTATAAGGAGGAGAAACCAAAAGCAATCTATATACTATTCTGGGAAAACTATGTCACTAAAAAAAGTTTAATAATTCAAAAAGCTTTTTTTCAAAGTTTGACAATTTCTCATGGCCTTCATATACCTTTCCAGTTAGTTCAGACAGGCTCACAACTCTGAATTTTGCCTTTATCAGCCTGTTATAGGGGTAATTATAAAGATAATTGAAATATATCTGCTTGTGAAATCTTACAGCAATAAGCAAGAGGATGATAGAAGTCAAGCAATTATTTGAAATAGAGTAGAATAATTGACAGAGGACACCTAGTGGTGATTAAGAGCAGTGCCATCTTTTTCAGTTAGAGATTGCCAGGTGTCTGCTTGTTTAGTCACTTTCAAGCGGCCAAGAGGTACCCAGACAAAGAAGCTTTTTAATAATTAAAAACAAAAAACTATTGTTTGATTTATATATGCAGACTTGTTCCAAATCCTTTAAAAATATATAGTCTGGTAGAAAACAAATCTGTATTATAAACAGTAAACTTACTAAGAGACATCAAACTTTTGGTGTCTCTGGGCCATACTGGAAGAAAAAGAGTTGCCTTGGGCCACACATTAAATACACAAACACTGATGAAAACTTATGAACAAAAAGGAGGATTTAAGTAAATGTCCGATTTTGTGATGGGCTGCATTCATAACCATCCTGGACCACACATGGCCCGCAGGCCACGGCTTGGACACCCCTTGATCTGAACTGTCCTCACTGCTAGAAGAAATGATAATCACATGACAGGATAGAGTGTTAGATGACACTACAATAGGAATCATATTGAATATAAATTCATCAAATCGATATATTGTACATCATAAACTTACACAATGTTATATGTCAAGTATATTTCAATTTCAACAATCAAGCTATCAATCAATCAATTTAAAAAATATATAGTCTGACTAGGAAGTTTGTGGAACTAGTGATCACACAGCAGATAGTCCTATAAAAAAACTTTCCTCCTTTTCAAGTGCTAGATTAATGTTAACAATCCGAGGGAGGAAAGGACAAAGGCACTAAGTAATTCCATAAATCAATGTTATCATTGTTCTTACATGTTGTGCCAATCATTGTGCATGTTCTGAATATACACACACACACACGTACATTTATATACTCTGCCCAGAAGGCATCCAGCCATCCAGACATGTAATATGAAAAACAGAGACATTTATTGAAGACATAATATATAAGAAACATTATATATAGAACAATGACACCTCAGTCCCCTTCAAAGTAGTCACCTTGGGACCTCACA